>JAKOOJ010000002.1:74837158-75122158 GCA_022577455.1 Arizona elegans
AGATCAATAGACTATAGAGCCTAATTTGAGTGTGAGGGACATAAATAAGAGGAGCATGTTTCCTTCCTGAACACTTTTTCTTTCCTTTATAAAAATTCCCACCTCATCCCAAGAATAAATACTCAACTGTGCTGAAATAAGTAAAAGAAGGTAGAAGAATAGGATAAGCCAGATTTGTTTAATGAACACACCATTCAATTAACGATCATGGTGACTCACTTAACAACTGTGGCAAAAAGGTGATAAAATTGGGTACGACTCACTTAATGACTGCCTTGCTTAGTGCTGGAAGTTCTGGTCCCAACTGTGGTCAAAAGTTGAGGATTACCTGTATAACTACACTATCTGTAGCTCATGGTATGGCAACATATTCCTCTGCACAATCTGAATCAAACATCCTCACCAGCCCATTCCATTGAGAGTGAGTTGAATTGGCTAAGCAAAGCATGGTTTGTTGGGGGAAGAAGACTACCGACTACAGGTGGAAGGTCTGAATAATGAATCTCCAAACAGAAACTTGTATAGCTTGTCCTTTTATTCCCCCCTCCCCCCCAGTGTTATTCATTGCATTCCAACTCGACTACTGAGAAGGGAGAGTGAACCTCTTTTATTGCTGAATCTGGTGTTGCTATAAAAGGATGGCAGCCTGATTGCATAAGAAAGCAGAGTTTTGAGCTCCCCCTCTTTCAGATTGTTTCTGGCTGTATGAAAGAGTTGATGGCCTCTCTCAGTATGAGGGATCACTTCCTTCTTTCCCTATGGCAATTTCAATCCATTGCTGCTGCTTTCCACATTTGAATGGGCACTTTGCTCTCACTTTTGTGATCTTTTAATGAAGTGATTGTTGGTTGCTGACATAATTGAAGTCTGCTCTCAAAACAATTAACTCTTGGCTTCTCCATCAGAAAAGCACCTATTAATCCTTGCTTTGCATGCATAGGACTCTTAAATGCTTGCTTTCCCCTAGCTATGCTGCGTGGTCCCGGCTTGATTAAGCAATACCATATGGATGCTAAAGCCACATCTGATGTAATTTTTCTAACAGACTGTCCTACTACCTGTAAGTAGGTACTTTACTACCTACCCATGTGTATAATGCCAGAGACTATTATAAAGAATAGACTACTAACATATGTGTCAACTTAATCAAGTCATTTTCTGTGATTCATTCTGTGGCTCAAAGATAGGCATATTTGGTTACACATTTACTCCTGCACTGACCTTGTAAACTGAAGTAAAAATACATTTTTTCCATTAAAAATATACAATATAAGAGGGTGGCCTTCAAATACCAAAGGCAGCTGTGGTTTAAAACTCTTTGAAGATATCTACATAGGCCCTGAAAACCCATATGCAATATGTGGATGCACTGATGATTATTCGAAGAATAATCTCTGTCTGTATTGATCAGTGTATCAGTAAACACTTCACATTTTAGCTGCTTTACTCCAAATAATCTGAAGAATCAAATAATTTAACTAGAGAAATTTGATTGGACAAGTAGTTTCAGTTTGCGGGGGAGGTAATCTAAGCATCATTTTTTACTGAATTCCCCCATGTTACTTCATGCATAGGGAGAACCTAAACAGAACGAGTCACTGAATTAAGAATATTTTCCTGTAGAGAGGGGAAAAACAATATCACATTAGAATATTGGAGGAGAAATAGCACTTTTCTACCAGGCCCACTAGGCTAGTAATGTTTGTGTGTCCTATAGAGAGAAAGTTAGGACATATGTCATCCAAATAAATAAACATATATACATTGCAAAAACATCCTTGCAGATAGTAATATTGTCAAAGAAATATTCATTGGAGCAGGAAATTTGAAAGGACCAACAAAATTCAGCTGGATGAGATCAGTCCCCTTTCATGGTAGGAATTACAATATTGATGATATACATTGGCATTTTAATTCATCTGCAATAAAATGTCATATTAATTTAGAGAGTTTCTTCTCCACTAATCTTGGAATCAGAGGAATGAAAAGATTTCCATTAACCGTGGCATTATTTATTTATTATTATTATTTCTTTTATTCATTAAACATGAAACTCAGTCAACTGAACATTAAAAATGTGTCACAAAAAATATGGCAATGGATTTTGGAAATTACACAGATCAATTTGGAATTAAGGCCCGAGATTTTCCTGTTGGGGGCAAAACCTTTGAATGTTAAATCAGGTATATGGTTCTTTTGATTCACATTATTACTGCAGCAAGATTAGCGTATGCGCAGGAGTGGAAAAATCAATACTTACCGATGGATTTGAAAATAATATATAAAATGAATGAGTGTGCAGAATCAGATAGATTAACTAGATTGATCAATGGTAAAAAAAGATTCAGAATTTTATAACAGTTGGAAATTATGGTACGATTGGGTCCAGAAAAGGTGGGATAGAATAGATATATGATGATGTATATATATATATATGATGGCAAGTATGTATGTATAAAGGAATGACTTTATATTTATGGACAATGTACTCACATTACACCATGGTGGCAGGATTGTATATTTCATTTGTGTATTGGTGCATAGAATATATTAATAAAAATTATTTAAAAAAAAATGTGTCACAAATACCGCTAATGGTTGATACGGGTTGCTGCCAGCGTCCTAGGTATCAACCAAGTATCTTCTTAAAATATATAATGTTCCAAGTAGCACAGTTTTTTGCAGTTCCACTGGTGTTATTGCAGGAAGCAGCAATTTCTTGATGTGTTTTGTAAAATTCTTGGACATGGTGCCAAGTGCGCCGATGACAATGGGTATCACTGTTACATTTCTTCCATAGCCATGTAGTTTCAATGGCCAGGGTTTTTTTTTATTATTATTATTAATGTGGGAAAATAGTTTAGAATATATATATATACATATACATATATACATATATAACATTTATTTATTTATTTTTATTTTATTTCGAATTTATATACCGCACCTTCTCCCTAGGGACTCAGGGCGGTGTACAGCCAGATAAAGACATACAATACAAACATTAAAAACAATTAAAAGAATATATATTAATTTAGCCCCAGTTTAAAATGACAAATCAATTAAAAATTTAAAATTTAAAAATATGTTAAGCCAGCCCGGCTTGATGAAAAAAGAAAGTTTTAAGGGCATGGCGGAAGGCACCGAGGTCTTGGATTCTCCTTATCTCTGGGAGCAGCTGGTTCCATAGGGTAGGTGCCCCCACAGAGAAGGCCCTCCCCCTGGGGGTCACCAGCCTACATTGTTTGGCTGATGGCAGCCTGAGGAGGCCATCTCTGTGGGAGCACACAGGTCGATGGGAGGTTGTCAGTAGCAGCAGGCGGTCTCGAAGATAACTAGGTCCTATGCCATGGAGCGCTTTAAAGGTGGTAACCAACACCTTGAAGCGCACCCGGAAGACCACTGGGAGCCAGTGCAGCTCGCACAGGAGCGGTGTTATGTGGGAGCGCCATTCAATGAAATTATAAGGCCAAAATAGATCTATCTTAGTCTCCCAATGGGCAGCAAAGGGTCTGCTGGCTGCCAGAAGAAAAAAAGCCCAGAAACTAGTGAATTGTGATTTCACTGAACTAGGGCTGCATAATATCTTGGTTTACATAGGTAGAACCTGGCTAAAGATCTATCTATCTATCTATCTATCTATCTATCTATCTATCTATCTATCTATCTATCTATCATTTTGGGCATATACTTGGTCTTCAGAAAGTTCAGTTTGTTATCTCCAGTGAAAAGAGAATCCTGGCACAGATGATATGAAGACCCTTTACTGAGTTTCTGGAGACCGGCTTCCAGTCAAAGTAGAAGCTACTCAACTAAATGGATGAAAGACAGCTAGATTCCTATGGGTCACTGTTTATGTTCTTATGTTTATTAATAATACACTAGAAACCAACTAATGATTATTTTGTATTGATAATGGAAATAATTTTCATTACTTAGAGAAATGTTGCAAAACCTCTGATGGCTGAAGTTCTGGTATGTGTTACATGTTAAAAAGAGAAATAGGGATGCAGCCTCTCTCATCTCCACCTCTTTCCTGAATGTGTTTTTGAATGTGTAACTCCTGTTATCTGCTGATGTATGCTATACGTTAGCTTATTCTCTCTCTCCCCCTCCCTCCCCCCTCTCTCACTTGTGTAGTGTTATGTATGCTGCAAAACATTACCTATCTTTACTCCACCTCTCCCTAATATATGATGTTCTAAAAATTGGGCAATAAACAGCAGGAAAAGAGAACTTAGCTGCAAATCAAATTTCTGGTTTCAGTCCCCTGAACCATTTCCAAATATTAGAATAAATAAGTAAGTTGAACAATAATTCATAAATAATATAATACAGATATTCAGTGAAAAAAAAAAGCACATGAAGGAGGACCATGCTGACAACCTCTGCCAGATTTCACTTAATTTGCTTCTTCTCAGCATTTGGGCCCCTTTGTTTCTTGTACTTAGATATTGACTGCCTTTTATAAGCATCATTGATCACTCACACTCATTTTCATGCTTTTAAATCTCTAATTCAAAATCTCTTACACATGCAGTTAAGCATATTCCCACTATTTTTTCAGACTGTCTCAAAGTACTTTGGTAGCTGAGAAGCAGAATCAGATACCCAAGCAAATGCTAGCTCTTTTCCCCCCTGTTTTTCTAGACCTCTCTTATCAAAACATTTGCTAGGTTCTGGAAGATTTAATTCATCAGAAGGATCAGTTCCATGGTGTGGAGGGTTTTTTTCGGGGGAGGGGGAGGGAAGGAGTATTGGTTACATTCTTAATTCATATCTTCATTCCCTTTGTATATCTGCATCTACTATATAAAAATAGCCTGTGGAATTTGGAAACTATGGTTCGCTAAAGTTCTTGAGCTGAAATGGAAAAGAAATCTGTCTTGCTTCTACAGGGGTTCTTTCTTCTACATATTTTTTCTGTGCATCTGAATTACTGGTGGTAGGCCTTCTGTGAATCCATTCACAAAATAGAGGGATCAGTTCTATGACTATTTTGCCGGAAATTTTTGGCTACAGCTGTTGATTTGCCAAATATTTCCCAACACGTGTCAGAATTCTTACTAAGTTTGACCATGGCCTATGATATGCGGAAATATCTTGGATGAACTGATGTAATACTTAATGCGTGGGCACAGATTTTTTCTGTAGGAACATTATCAACCTTGATCAGATCATTAACCAACTGATCAGCATGCTATTTGCATTTTTATTATAATTACCGACTAAATGGGTCCTCAAGGAGAAGGCATTCATAAAAATAATTTAGCGTAATTTTAGTGATCTGATTCTGTTGCACAGTCTCCAAATACCATTTGCAGTCCCCCTTCAAGTCATACAGCTGCATGGACATGAGAAAAGAAATGTTGTGTTGTATTGGCAAAGAGAAGACAAGAACAAAAAAACAAGTGTTATTAGAAGTAAGACAATACAAACTCAACATGTACCATTTTCCATCTTCAGATGTCCTTTTTTCCATGGAGAGAAGCTATAAGAACTTCATATGCAAGATATGCGTTCCAACTCAAATCTCTTAGTAGATTATCAATGATGCAAACTATGTTAAGGAACACCACTGAAAGAGAGGGCTAGCCTAGAACCCTGGTGTCTTGTGCAGTTTAACAGTATCAGGCTGGATTCTCTAATTACTAATTTTATTTTTTTATCTCATGACTTTCAGCTGCTGTTTCAGAACATTAGCATTTTTAAACAATTATATGCTATCTTTACTGTACATTGTCAAGAAATGAGTCTGATTTGTACAGGGATCTATACAATTTGATCTCTACAGTGATTAGCCAAAGGCAAGTATATTCTTACAATTTCATTCAGGAGTTTATCTAGTCTTAATTTTCTTCTGTATCTGCATTTTGAAATGCTGATGCAGTTTCTCACCAGGAGACATGCTAGATAGCCAGAAATTGAAGTTGGCCTGAATTTCTCTCCCTGAATCCTTGTCATTTAAAGCTAATCCCCTCTTTTGTTGAGTATAAAGCCACAATGAATCATCTTAGACTGCCATATGGCATGAGATCAAAGTCTTGTAGTAACCCTAGGATTTCTGCTTGTTAGGTGAGTGGGATTAGAAGCTGTTTGGGAAGCTGGGTGGGTTTCAAGATTACACATTGGATGATTTTCCTGTAGTCTGATTAATAGATTAAACAAAAGCAGGCTGTTTGAGGAATGATGCGATTTTTGTTCAGCCACAACTTTTTAGGTTTATTATTTTTGCTTTGAATGCTTATTAAAGATGTGAAAAATCATGTAGAATACCAAAGGGAAAATATAGGACAATGGAAAAAAGGGGAAGCAAACAAGATTGAAGTTATATTTAAATGAAATGATTTATGAACTTCTGAGAATGGATCCTCTGTACATTGATGGCAGTCTGCCAAATAAATGATTTAACAATTTCTCGGTTTTGCACGCAGAAGGTCTCAAGTTTATTCCCTGGAACACTTAGAAAATTGTCCTATCTGAAAACCTTAAAAATTGCTGCAAGGTAATAATGAATTAAATGGATCAATGATCTCATTTGTCATAAAACTATGTCCTATGGTTGCTTCACTCCAACAGATGTTTATCCCCTTGGGGGTAAAATAATGGGGCTGTGCAAAGTTTTGAGCAGGTGTCTTACTTCGAATACATTTGCAGAGCAATATGGTCCCCTTCCTTCTAAAAAAACCCCTTTGCTTTGTTATGCTTTCAACTGCTTCAGAATCACTCTCAGCCTGCTTTGAACATTGCAAGAGAAGGCAGCACAAAGCCCCTTCTTTCAAGAAGTTGTCTAGGCTGTGATAGTCCTGAAGGTGGAGATTCTCAGTCAAGAAGCTTCTTGAATACACTTCCGGTTTGCTTGCCTCCGGTGAAAGACGGTCCCTCTCTAAGGACCGCCAGCCCCGCCGTCTGTAGAGCCGCTTCGATTTCGAGAAGCGGCTTAAAAACTCCAGAATCTGAAGGATTTGAAGGAGAAGAGTAAGCAAGGCGCAGGTCAAGCCCCTGTGAGCCCCCAGAAGATCGCTACTGGGGAGGAAACAGGCACGGCTCCCTTTCAACTTGCTGAGACTCCGTACGGTGTGGGACGACTCTGCCTGCTGCAGAGCAAGCCGGCTGCAGCAAACATCCAAATTGATTGAAACTAACTTCATTAATTAGTGGAAAAAACAACCTGAACCTTTAAACCAAGAAACTGCAAGTATTATTCTTTTTGTGACTTTCTGACCTAAGCAAAAATCAGAGCAAGTGAAAGCGGCTTGAAAAAATGGCGCCGCTCCAGCGTTAACAAGCTGAGAGTGAGAGTGGTCTGGTAAAGCTATTCTAACAAGTTACAAAGTTGCGCTGCTTGTAACAAGCAGAAACAGGAGAAGAGGGAGAAAAAAACTCTTTTTAAAATAAGCCTGAGCTCGCTTCAGTTTAATTCTATTTCCAATTTGACTAAACCTGGGGGATTTTTTTAGAGGACTTTGTGGTGCTGGAAAAGGAAAAAGGATCTCCTTTTTCAGAAAATCTAATCTACGTGGCAGAATGGCTTCTAAAAAAGAGGAAGGCAAGGCAGCTGGGAGGGGGATCCCCCACACACAAGTCTGAACAGCAGTTTCCTTCTGCTCAGCAGAGTCAGAAAAAAGATTTTGATTTTGAAAGTTTAAAAGAATTTATTATTCAGACTCTGGATGATAATTTTCAAAAATCTCAACAGGATATGGATGATAAATTCCAAAAATCTCAACAGAAAATCAAGCAGGAAATTATTGAAATGAAAAAGCTGGTGCAAGAGAATTATGGCAAGGTGACTGATAAATTATCGAATGTGGTGTCTGGCTTGTCAGAAATTATTATTAAAGTGGACTCTAAATTGGAAGAATTTAAATCAGAAGTGAATGTCAAAATAAAGGATACTGATTTCAAAATTTCTGATGTGGATAATAAAATGCAGAGAGTTGAAAACGAAATTACGATGATGCAATTCCGGTCTATGGAATTTGCTATAAGAATTAGAGGTATTAAGGAGAATGATCGACAAGACCTGAGACAGATTTGTGCTGATGCTCTGGCTGTGTTGTTAAAAATTAATTCTGAAGAGATTTTTTACAAAATAGACAAAATTTACAGAGTGAACTCGTGGGTGGCCAGACAAAGACAACTGCCTAGAGATGTGGTGATATATATTTACAGATAGAAGAATGAGAAATGATATCTTGCAAAAATCTTTTCTTTCTTCTGTGCAAGTGGAAGGAGCTCAAATTGGAATTTATAAAGAACTACCGCCAAAAATGTTGAAAGATAGAAAAGATTTTGGTTTTTTAGTAAATGAATTAAAAAAAATTACAGATTCCATTTTGGTGGGATGCTCCAACTGGTATAATTTAGAAGTACAATGGAGAAAGATATCGATTGAATACTGTTGAAAAGGCGGAACACTTCTATTATACTGTTTTTAAAGAGAGATCACCATCTGCACGTACATCTACTGTGTTGGAGATAAAGGAGAGTGATAAGGAGAAGCAACCTCAGCAAGAGCTGGAAGAGCAGCCTAAACAGGTTGAATTAGAGCCAGTGGAAATGCAGGGTGCTACAGGAGGTTTTCTGGAGGAGCCCCTGTTAGAATCTTCTCCAATTTTGACTACAAGAGATGTGGCTTTGGACCTAGCTCGAATGGCTGAAGTCAAAGACCAGAGTATAACTCGAGCAGTTTCTAAACAACTCAAAGAAAAACAATTACAGGAAAGAGCTAAGGCACAACAATACAAAAACGGAGTCAAGAGTACTACACAAGAAAGTGAAGCCATGTGGGGAGCAAAGCCGAAGATCTCGGAAGATATCCGGCAATTCTGCTTGTCGCTTCAAAAAGGTATACATGACGGTTAAGTTTTTATCTTGGAATGTGAACGGATTGAACTCACCACAGAAAAGGAAGAAGATATTTACATATTTGAGACAATTTAATAATGATATAATTTGCTTACAAGAAACTCATGTCAGAACACAAGATCAAAAATATTTGATAAATTCAAAATTAGGAATACATTTTATAGCTTCAAATTCAGAAAAAAAGAATGGTGTGGTTATTTACATAAATAAAAAACTGTCAGCTAAAATTATAGAAGCAGATGAAGGTGGCAGGTTTATAGCAATTGAACTGCATACTGCATATGGCCAAATTCTTGTGATTGGAATTTATGCTCCTAATCAACAACAGGATCATTTTTATAAAATTTTGCACACCAAAATATTGCAATGGGATTACAGATCTATTTTGATTATGGGAGATTGGAATGGAGTAATTGATTCCAAATTAGATAAAAAGAGTCTGGCGAAGTCAAGGATCAGACTACCACAAACTTTTTTTGATATGAAAGAAGATTTGGAATTAAAAGACATATGGAGAATACATAATTCAAAAGACTTGGACTATACTTTTTTCTCTGATAGACATAGATCTTTTTCTAGGATTGATTTTATTTTATTATCAAATGATTTACTTGTTAAAACAAAAAGAACTAAGATTTTTCCAAGAACTCTATCCGATCATAGTCCAGTATGGATAGAAATTGAGATTGGAAAGACTGAGAGAAGATCATGGAGATTAAATTAAAATTTGTTTAGATATGAAAAAAACATAACATAACTTAAAAAACAGATTAAAGAATTTTTTGAAATAAATTTGAATAAGGGTACCCCAATGGAAATTGTGTGGGATGCGAGTAAAGCGTATATGAGAGGGGTACTCATTCATATGAACTCTAAACATAAACTGAATCGACAAAAGAAAAGATTGGAACTGGAAGTAGAAATTAAGAATAAAGAACAGTTACTTATTAAAAATCCAACAGATGAAAGAATACGTGGTGCTATAAAACTTTTGAAAGATCAATTCCAAATGTTTATGGCGGGACAATTTACAATATGCAAAGCATAATACATTTTGCAATGCCAATAAACCGGGCAGATGGTTGGCCTATACATTAAGGAAGAAGCAGAGTTTGCGGACTATTGATAGTATCGATATTGGAGGGAAAGAAATCTTTCAACAAAAATTAATTAAAGAAGCCTTTGTAGACTACTACACCAAATTATACGCTAAAGATGACATGCAGAATGGACTTATAGAAAAATATTTAGAAAATAAAAGAGTTACAAAAATTACCAAACAACAAAAGGAAAGAATGAATCACCCTATAACAGTTGAGGAGATAATTGTAGCAATTAAACAATTGAAAACAGCTAAAGCTCCCGGAACTGATGGCTTGACAGCAGTGTATTATAAAACTTTGCAAGCAGAAATGGTGGAACAACTCAGAGACTTGTTTTGTAATATACAACAAGGGGGTAAAATACCCCCATCATGGAAAACAGCTTACATTTCTTTGATACCAAAAGAGCAAGTAGGTCCTAAAAAACCTGAGAACTATAGACCAATATCTCTTCTGAATAATGATTATAAAATTTATGCAAAAGTATTAGCCAACAGGTTGATGCCAGTAATTCAAGAGGTGATTCATGATGATCAAGCGGGATTTATAGAAGGCAGATATATGAAGGACAATGTAAGGCAAGTTATAGATTTATTGGAATATCTTGAGAAGAATAAACAGATCCCTGCAGTGCTGGTTTTCTTGGATGTAGAGAAGGCCTTTGATAGAGTGGATTGGAATTTTCTATTAAAGACTTTAAAAAAGATGGACTTTGGGGATCAATTTATACAGGCAATTTATCAAGAACAATTTCAGCAATTTATCAAGAACAAAAGGCACAGATTATTGTTAATGGAAATTTGACAACAGATTTTAATATTGAGAAAGGAACAAGACAAGGTTGTCCGTTATCCCCATTGTTATTTATTTTAACATTAGAAGTCTTGTTGAATACAATATGGGATTCGAGTACCTTAAAAGGAATAGTGATAAGGCAAGAGGACTACAGAATAAGGGCATTTGCAGATGATCTGGTGGTTACCCTAACACAGCCAATGGAATCGATAATCCAGATGAAAGACATTATAAAAGACTATGGTACAGTATCAGGATTTAGATTGAACCAGAAAAAAACTAAGATGATAGTTAAAAATATGACACAAGATCGAAAACACGAACTTGAAAGGAGGGCAGGTTTTGAGATTGTACCAAAGGTTAAATATCTAGGAGTTCAGGTTGCAGAATCGAATATGAAATTGCTTCAAAATAATTATGAGGTGTTGTGGCGAGATGTACAGAAAGATATGGAGACTTGGAAGAAACTGCAGCTGTCTTTACTTGGAAGAATAGCAGCAGTTAAGATGAACATTTTGCCAAGATTTCTTTTTTTGTTTCAAATGATTCCGGTGCTTAAAAGTGATAAACAATTGAAAGAATGGCAAAGAGGACTGAATAAGTTTGTCTGGAATGAGAAAAAACTGAGAGTGAAACTGAAAATTATGCAAGATGTTCCAGAAAGGGGAGGTCTTAAACTTCCAAACCTACAGTTATATTATGAAGCAGCAGCTCTGACTTTAGCAAGTGATTGGTTTGGAAGGAAAAAGACTGGAATATTGAATATAGAAAGTTTTGATCTTGAATTTGGATGGCATGCTTACTGATTTTATGAAGATAAAGTGGATAAAGTATTTAAAAGTCATATACTTAGAGATTCCTTGATGAGAGTTTGGAAGAAGCACCGATTCAAATGGGATTATAAAATACGGCTATGGCTGGATCTTGGTCATATCATGTGGAATACAAATATAATGTCACTCGGGGGGGGGGGGTTATATAAAGAAGTTCTTTTTACAGATGCGGGCAAATGGCAACTGAAGACATTAGAGACACTGTTGGACGAAGGGATTAATTTAACTTGGTTACAGTATAATCAACTTCAACTGAGATGGAAAGAGGACCAAAAAACTGGTATTATGTTGCATGAGGAAGAATTGGTTAGACATATAAAAGAGAAAGGTCCAATGCATATTAAAAGGCTATACAATGTATTGTTAGAAAGGGATTCAGAAACTGAATTGGTTAAAGATTGTATGATTAAGTGGGCACAAAATTTTGCAGAACCAGTGATGTTGGAAACATGGGAAAAAATATGGGTTCAGAATGTCAAATTTACACAATCGCAGAATTTGAGAGAAAATTTTTATAAAATGTTTTATAGATGGGATTTAGATCCTAAGAAATTGTCGTGTATGTACCCTAATGTTCAGCCAAAATGTTGGAGATGTGATTGTTTAGATGCCACATATTATCATGTTTGGTGGACCTGTAAGAAAGTTAAGGCTTTTTGGATAAAAATATGGTGGGTTATGCAGAATGTTTTGAAGAAAAAAATTCAATTTTCTCCACAATTGTTTTTACTGGGTATAGTAAAGGGTTTTACATTGGATGAAACTAAGTTGATATTGTATATGATAACAGCAGCGAGATTATTGATAGGTAAATACTGGAAAAATGAAGCTTTGCCCACTATTGGAGAATGGATTTTGAAGATGGCCAGCTTTGCAGAGATGGCAAAGATTTCAGCATATCTAAAAGATCGTTCACAAGAGACTTATGAATGGGAATGGAAAAAATGGATAGATTATGTGCAGAACAAATATCAAACTAGGAAGTATCAAATAGCTTTTTATTGAAAGTATTATATAAAAACAGAAATATTTGAATTTTGTGAAGATGTGAAGATGAAAAATTATATGGGGGATTGAGGGGTTCAGGTTTTATAAAAAGGGGATTTTGATGGGATTATATTCTGTGGAAGTCAGTGGGGAGGGTTAGGGGGCGTTTGGGAGGGTTAGGTTGGGGAGTTTGGGGTGGGTTGGGGGGAAAAATGGGGTGAAAATGTAATTGTAAAACTTTTGCAATAAAAAAAAAAGAAGCTTCTTGGATGAGAAGTGAAACGTCTTCAAAGAAAAACCAGAAAGTCCAGTTGCCTCTTGAAAAAGCACCTTTGGGACAGCTATGGCCTGGATGACTGAGAATCTCCATAGACATCCAGGCTGTGATACTTTCTCACACTGCCTACCTTATCTCAACCACAGGCAAGCAATTGAGATAAATCAGTGATACCCAAAAGGCTATGATACTTGACTCCTCAACTTCAATCTGATGAGCAACTCAGACAGAGTCCTGCGTTAAGAAGGGGTCTGTTTTCTCCTGGGCTTACTTCCACAGGGAGAATGTAAGATATCTTCTTTGGGAGGCACTATGGGAGATGATTAAGAGAAGCTTTCTCCTCTATTGCTGGCTATAGTGCTTCTAGGCTGGGCTGCTTTGGCAGCTGCCTGATGAAAATATTCAATATCCCAAGCAGGGCAGTTGTAATGAATGGGGTGGTTATTTCTGAAGCCTCATAGCCTACTAGTATTTCAGCCAGCTTTGAAGTGAATGGCTGAGATGAGCCTTCTGCCATAACACTAGGCTTAAGGGATTTGAGATTCCATGAATCCCTTTCTTGAGGCAAATCATCTGGCCTCTTCATAAATTCATGACATTTATTTGTTTTATTTTATGTTGCCGTAATTCGAGGATCGGACTCAATAAAGAATTCAGAATTATAGTATTCAAACAAAGTATTGTTTATTTACAGCAGGAATTCTATATTCACTGAGTGATTGCAGATAGAAGCGAAGAGGAGGAGCGTGTATACCCTTTTATATCAATGAGGCGGGATTAGGGAGTAGGAGTGGTTACAGATGAATACATTAGGAAAGGAAGAATAAATTAACCCTTGATACTCTATGAGCATACATTTCCCCCATTCAAGAATAAGGCATTTACCCATGACAAATCCCCCTCTAAATGCTGATTCGACATACATCAGTAGTTACATTCAGATTCAGAACAATATAAAACTTGTAATTTTGAAGTTAAATATTTATGTTGTTTTGATTGTAAAGGCTTAGTCAATAAATCAGCTATTTGTTCTGTGGTTTCACAATGAATAGCTCTAATGAATCCATTTTGAGATAATTGCCTTACATGCTTGTATTTGATATCTATATGTCTAGAACTCTGACCAATAGCATCTGCTCTAGATATCTCTATTGCAGCTTTGTTATCTTCATGTATAATAAATGGTAATGAAGGACTCTTCCAAACATCTGATAATAGATCATTGAACCATATGAGATTATTAGAAGCTTTTGACAAGCAAATATACTCTGCCTCAGTCGTGGATGTAACTACTAAATCTTGTTTTCCAGTATACCAGTAGACTGGACAATTGTTAAGAAAGAATACATAGCCGGAAGTACTCTTCCTGCTTTTAGTGTCGCCTGCCCAGTCAGCATCAGCGTAACAAGTAAGAATAGGCTCTTTAACATTGTTGGGTTCTAACAGTAAACAAAAGTCTAGGCTGTGTTTCAAATACCTTAGCACTCTTTTAATGGCTTCCCAATGATAAATTAAAGGCTTACTGACATATCTGGATAATAAATTAAGGGGTAGAGCAATATCGGGTCTGGTCCAATTAGAAATATATAAAAGAGAACCAATAACTGATCTGTAAAGTGTATTATCATTAAACTCAGGAAATGATTCATTCATATTTTTTAGAAAATCAGCTTGCATTGGGGTATCACAAGGCTTTGCATCATTCATATTGCATCTGTTCAAGAGTTCAATAATTTTATCCTTCTGAGACAATCTAAATCCTTTTTTAGTTTTACTAATTTGAACTCCAAGATATTTATTTACTTTTCCCAATGATTTTAATGAAAAATGTTCTCCTAATTTTGTTACAAATGTATCTCTCTTATCTTTATGTTTGCCAATATACAAAATGTCATCCACATAATTTAACACAAATTCTAGTGAATCACCATCTCTCCTAACAAAGAAACAATTGTCTGCAGTTGTGGCGTTGAAGTTCATAGTTTTGAGTACGTTGACCAAGCATTCATACCAACGTTTGCCGGATTGCTTTAATCCATACAAACTTTTGTTTAGTAACCAAGTTTCGTTTCTATTTGTGTTTTGACTATGAGGAGCTCTTACATATATTTCCTTATCGAGTTTTGCATGCAGGTATGCAGTTTGTATGTCGTATTGAAAGACTTCAAGATTAAGGGCTGAGGCTATTACTAAAGCTGTCTTAACACTTTCAGTCCTTACAGTGGGAGAATATGTGTCGGTATAATCCTCAGGATACTTTTGAGCATAGCCCTGTGCAACTAGTCTTGCTTTATATAACGTGTTGCCCTCTTCTAGATTTTTAATTTTGAATATCCACCTAGTTCCAATAATTGTTTTGTCTTTTGGAGCTGGTGTTGGGGTGAATACTTTGTGTTCTCGCAAACTGTCCATTTCTTTGGCCATGGCTAATTCCCATTTCTTTCTTTCTTCTGTGGGGAGTTTTAATACTTCCTCATATATATTGGGTGTTGATGTATCATTATTTATATGCATTATGTAATCCTTATATCTATTTGGTACTTGGTTCCTGTTACATCTAATTGTTCTTTCTGGTCTGCTGTCATTATCGTGTAAATATCTTGCTTCCTTTTGTGTTAATGAATCTGTTTTGATTTTGGGACAATTTCCCATCCATGTTTTGTTGTTGCCCTTTTGTGCACTGTAGTTATGTCCTTCTCTTTCTGTTTTATCTTGAGTTTTAATGTCTGGTCTTGTTGTTGGAATTATCTCATTAAGATGTATCTTAGACCAATTGGCCTGTTCGTGAAATACAGCTGTCCTAGAAATTATGAATTTGTTATTATTGTCAATAAATCTATATCCCTTTGTGCCTGTTTCATAGCCCGTGAACCTGAGCCTTCTAGATACATTATCTCCCTTACGTCTCAATTGTTTCGGTATATGTACATCCGCTGTAACTCCAAATACATGCATGTGGGCTATCTTGGGTTTTTTACTATACATCAATTCATATGGTGTTTTATTTATAACACTAGACCAAAGTCTGTTAAGAGTATAATTGGAATATAATAGTGCTTCTGACCAGAAATGTTTGCCTAAACCAGCATCTTCTAATGTACATCTAATCATGGTTTGTAGTGTTGAGTTTTTTCGTTCCGCTACTCCATTTTGAAATGCAGAGAAAGGACTAGAGGTGAAATGTAGCATCCCTTTGGCTTTTAGCCATTGGGAGAATTCCTTTGACATGAATTCAGATCCTCTGTCTGTCATGATCTGTTTTATTTTTATGTTGTGTTGTGTTTCTACACGTTTGTAAAATTCTTTAAACTTTTGAAATGTTTCATCTTTGTGTTTTAAAGTGTAGACAAAGCCATAACGACTATAGTCGTCTACAATAGTAAGAAAGTATCATTTTTTGTATGTAATTGATGGAGTTAATGGACCAACTAGATCCATATGTACCAGGTTAAAAATATGATTTGATGATCTTGTTGCTTTTTTTGGTCTGGGTTTGGTTCTGAGTTTTGAGGACTTACATACTGAACATTCCAAGTAATTTTTACAATCTTTTATTTTAACACCTTCAGCATGTTCAATCATTTTTTGTATCACAGGAAAACTAGCATGTCCTAATTTTCTGTGTAATATATGTGCACATTCATCATGAATTGTTTTTCCAATTATTGGTCTTTTGTTAGTATGTGTATTGTTGACAGATGTGGTTTCATCGTTATGTTCTGGTTCGTGTTCCTCATTGTCACTGTCACTGTTATTTTCATTTTCTATGCTAGTGTCATTTTCCATGTTTGAATCAATGTTGTGTAGCCATCTTTCCTCTGTGACTAAATATGGTAAATCTCCTTTGGTAATCACATTACCTAAGTTTGTTTTGTTTTTCTCTAGAGTTAATTTTCCCTTTGAGAATATTATATTTATGTTAGAGTCCCTGCTTAGCTTTATTGCACTAAGAATGTTGTGAGGTATTTTGGGTATTAACAAAACCCCCTCTATTTTCCCTAGACCGGGTAAATCTACATTTCCTCTTCCAATGACTTGGACTTCCTCTTGATTAGCTACTTTAATTACAAATTTATCTTCTATGAAGGAAGATAATATTTTCTTATTGTGTGTTGTGTGATTTGTTGCCCCGGAATCAATGAGCCAGGCATTATCTTTTGAGTCTTGGTTTTTGGTTATAGTGTACTTATCTAATCCATTCAATGATCCAGACTTTCTATCTCTTGAGTTATCTCTGCCCCCTCTATGTTCTCTAAAGTTTGGTGAGTTTCTATGTCTGTATCTGTCAAGAGATGATTGTCTGTTATGGTATCTGTTTCTAGTGTCATGTTTTTGTCTTTCTCTAAGAGGTTTTGGACAGTCTCTTCTATAATGTTCTTTGGATCCACAATTATAACACTCAATTGATTCTTGATACCTGTCTTGAAATACTACCCTTTTGGTCTGTCTGTGTTCTTTGTATGCGCTGTAGCGGCTTCTTTTCAAATTATCTTCAGCTATTAATCTATTTGATAAACTCTCTATAGATAGATATCCTAAATTAATTGTGTCCAAATGTGATATGTAATTATCCCATGATGAGTCTAATGACTTAATGATAATGCTTTTCATTGTCTGATCAGATATTATTTCTCCCCTTAAATGAAGTTCTGCTCTAGTTGTGTTTAGTGATAGTAAATGTTCACTTACAGTAGTTCCAGGTTTTATCCTGGCTGAGAAGAAATTTTTAGACATTCTTGTTGTGGTTGCCACACTTTCACTATGAAACAATTTAAACATACAATGAATTATTTCTGAGACAGTTAGATTATGCTTAATACTATGATAGATAGCAGGTGATATACTAGATATTAGTAAATAGAATGCTCTGTGGTGTAGGCAGTCCAATTTTAGGGTCCATGGTTTTTTGGGAGGGTTAGTTATGAAAAATAATAAATTCTCTTTTAAGAAAACAATCTGGAGTTGTTGACTCCATTCCTGTAAATTAATACCGTCTATTCTCAATTTTGGAAAATCATTAGGCAAGTTTCCAATGTTATTTGTTGCATTACTTACAACTGGAGGCTGTCCATGGTCTTGTAAATGCTGATAACTGCAGAATGGCGTAGGTATACTTGCGATTAGTCTGAATGGTTCTCTCTGTTCTTCATTGTCTCTATATTCATCTGTGTGTATTTGCGCATGCGCGTTGTTCATTTCATTCCTGAAGCTGTCGGGAGAGGTTCTCGTCACTGTAGCTCCCTCGTAGTGTTCTTCCTCTGATGATTCGCTCTCTGGCTCGACTTTAGGCATCCAGGTGATGATCGGGGCTTGCTTCTTTCCATTGAAGTCATCTTGGTTGAGGCTTCTGGCTCCCGGAAGCGTTTGTGGTGTGGGCGAGTACTTGCAAGGCTCTCTGGGCTTGGGCATTGGTGTTCTTGTCGTTCGGGTTGAAGTGGATAGATGCCGAGACATTTGCTTGCTTGTTTCTGCGTCTTTGCCTTTGGATTGTGCTGCTTGTTTTTTCTTCGCTGTTTGATCGGCTGCCTTTGTTGTTTTTGTCAATTTTTTTGATATTTTTAAATTCGGACCAAAAGTTGCAAAAAGTGTTTTCATAGCTGTTTCGATTTGCAGTTCGGTTGGTGCTTCTTCGGTGTCTGTATCAGATTCTTCTGACGAATAGAATTTTTCTTTTTTATTTTTCACACTGTGTAAAGCTTTTCACACCAGCCATTTTGAACTCTGCTTTCTGATTGGTTCTGATTTGGCCATTTTGCTGGTCTGTTGAAACCAAGATGGCTGCCATTCAAAATTTTGCGCGGGACCGTTAGTCTTTCTTTTAGTTACACTCTCATCTATAGGTAATTCACTTACCATTTTGAGATCTTTAGATTCTGGTGCATTGGTGTGATTTTCTCTCGCTGCTCCGCTATCTTTTATGATGTCTTGGAGGTTCGCGATGAGATTTTTGTCGTCTTTTTGGCTTTTCAGCAGTCTTAGTATTTCTGATCTGAGAGTGTTGTTTTCTGTCTCGCTCGCTTCTTGGTCGTTGGGTTCATCAATTACCTCTTCGTTGTCTGTAGTGGAGTTTTCAGATTCTCTTGCCATTATAGTTGTAGATTCATCAATCATTTCTTGATCTGTTTCCATTTCTTTGTTGTGTGCCCTGGTGTTGGGTCTTTCTCTTTTGTTTCTGAAGTTTTCTTTCTTTGGCATGTCTGTTTTTTATTGAGTCAGCCAACCATCCTCTGCTACCAAATTGTTGCCGTAATTCGAGGATCGGACTCAATAAAGAATTCAGAATTATAGTATTCAAACAAAGTATTGTTTATTTACAGCAGGCATTCTATATTCACTGAGTGATTGCAGATAGAAGCGAAGAGGAGGAGCGTGTATCCCCTTTTATATCAATGAGGCGGGATTAGGGAGTAGGAGTGGTTACAGATGAATACATTAGGAAAGGAAGAATAAATTAACCCTTGATACTCTATGAGCATACATTTCCCCCATTCAAGAATAAGGCATTTACCCATGACATTTTATTCATCCTGCATAGTTCAAAATGATCTGATTCTACTCAAAGTCACCTTCATCACTAATATCACTTCAACAAAGGAAAATCTATGTCATTTTGCACAGGCCTACAAAGGAGATTAATTGAGCCAATCTGGGTTGGTCATTGAGACCAGAGTTTTAGTTTTCTGAGCTTTCGGATTCGTGGTGGAGCCCATTCTCAAGGAACTTTTCTCTATCAGAACACATTCTTAGCAGGACACATACTGGTACAGAGATGTTCCCTGAGGATGGGGTCCAACACAAAGTTCAGAAAACTAAAGCTCTGGTCTCGGTGACCACCCCAGACTGTATCCTGCAATATTATCCTGGGACACATATATTTGCTTTCATTTGTGAGATTAATTGATGGAATGTTTTTAGTTTAGTTATTCACAAATTGTGTGTTTTGCTTGGGCACCATCTTATTTGTCTGGTAGGCTGCTTTCAGCTGGAGGCTTGCATTAAAACTGTTTCCAATTTTGTTTCCTTCCCAAGGCCATATAATAATTGCCCCAGAGTTTTTCCCTTCCCTGGTTATTTTATATATTCATTCTTATCCTTTTCCCACTCAGTTTTCAGTTCAGCTTTCCTCCTTTTAGCATGATGTGCTGGCTCTTTCCGCAGGGATATCAACACACATATTAGTCACAATGCAGACTGTGGGATTTAATTGCTCTGATGCAACTTAGTCTTGCAAAACTAATCTGGATTTTGCCAGATTAACCTGTTTACATTAATATTTAAAGCCTTGTGGAATTGAATGGCAGCATTGCTGTTTGCACTTTTAACTATGTCTCTTTGTTCCAGATGGGTTCTGATGAAATTAGAAATTATCTTCTCTACATAATTGTAGAAGCATAACAATTGGTGGTGTTTTCCTTCCTTTGATAGTTATTAATTCATATATTCCATGTGAAGTGAGCGCAGGAAGAAATGAAAAGAAACCTCATCTTCTGCAAATTTAAACATTTGGCTTTCAAATGACGCAGCAGAGCGCATATTAATCAATGCATCTGTTTTTATTTTAGGTGCTTCATGACTATAATGGAATCTTCAGGTGCAGGGGCAATATGCCATGGATATGACTTGCTCAGAGTCAGAAAGAAAAGACTAATGCTTTTATTTTTTGTATATTTGCATCCTAAGGAACACAGGAGGCTACATGAATGTTTTAACAAATGAAACAATAAAAACAATTCAAAGAAGGAAGGAAGGGCATACATATAGAGTGATGATGAATTTATTAAGTAGGCATAGATGTAGAGTGTGTGTAATTCCAACAGGATGAATAATTCATTTGTATTTGTTTTATTTTATTGATCCTGCATAGTTCAAAATTATCTGATTCTATTCAAAATGCTTCTTATCCCCTGTTTTATGAGATAGAATTTGGAAAAAAATAATAACACAAAAAGCTTCCTATATCAGTTAAGATTCCTGGAACTTAAAGTGCTCTGCACGCAGAACTTAGAAGTGGTGCAAATCAGAAGACAGATGGTGAGTGGGAGAGGAAGGTGCTTGCAATGATGGAAAAGATAAATGAGGACCCAGATTGTTGGGGACAATATGGCTGACTCTGTAAACCACTTAGATAGCAATAGACTTATATACCACTTCATATTGACTGTAAAGCAACATGAAGTGGTATATAAGTCTAAGTACTATTGCTATTTAAGAACCCCCTAACAACAGAGGAGGGAGGGAGGCAACTAATTGAGTCAAAGGGGGGGGCAGACCTCAAACATTCTGCAAAATAAAAACAAAATCCCTTTTATATTTCATTCTCTTTTCTAGAAAAGTCAGATAGTAAAGGAATAGCTAAAGACTGAAGAGGCATCATAAATCATTATGAAGCAAAACAATTATTTGTTATGTCAAAAATGGAAGTACGTGTAACTGATAAAAGAAATTATCCTGGCTGTTTTCTTTGTTTAAATTTTGAAAGCAGTATTTTTAGTTCCTTTTGACCACTAAGGATAATATCAGATTTCAGTTGTATTTGTCCAAGGTTTCTACAAACCTGTTTATTTTAATAAATACACATTATACTTTAGTTATACTACAGCACGGGAAGTAAATATGGAACTTAGGAAGAAGCAAAATGTAGTGCATAAAGGAAAGGACTATTTCCTTTTGTTACTGAGTACATGGCAATGAATTACAGAAAGAGAGATTCCAATTGATAAAAACAGTATATTCTAAGAGTACAGGTAGTTAAGAAGTGGAACAAAATATCCAGATTATGGTCATTCTCTCCTTTCATTGCATGTGTCCATGCTAGACATTTGGGATCTTTTCATTTGGATTCCTAGATTAATACAGGGATGAATCTCAGTTGTATCAATCCCTTTCCTACTGTGTTCTTCCATGATGTTGTGAAGAGGAAGAACTTCATGTAGTTAAATGGAATTTACTCCCAGTATACGTATGTAGAACTTCACTGTTTGATTTCTTGAATTAAGTACAGGTAATCCTTCCTTAATGTACACAATTGGAATTGACAACTTCATCATTAAGTGATGTGATAATTAAGTGAGACATCTTATGACCACAAGGGCTCATGACCTCATTTCTGCCATAGGTCTTAAGTGCCCATTAAATGAGACATTATATAACTGCAACTTGCAATTTTACAATGGATTTTATTTCTCCATTGTCTCTGCTGTGAAGCCCACAAATGGGCATAGTGACCACAGGACACTGCAATGCTTTTAAACACTCAGCAATTGTGAAGTGCCTGTGAATTGATCATGTGACTGCAGGAACACTGCAACAGTTGTAAGCACAAGAATCATAAAGGTGATACAGGTATTTTTTTCATCATAACTGAACAGCAGCTAAACAGGGTAGTAATTAAGTGAGGACTATCTATAGTTCCAAAACTATAGGTTTGGATACGAAAGTTCATTGGGCAGATACTATGCTTGGGGGGAATTGAGACAGATTTTTCTTCTTTTTATTTATTTTTTTTTCTAATGGGAATAACTCATCAAACAACATTGTAAACTGCTTTCAATGTGAATAAGAACAGACACATCAATAGAACAGATTGCATACTACTTTGGGATCTCATTCAGAAGTAATACTTTTGTCATAGTGATGAATAAAGAGTTGATGAATACAAATAGTTAACTCTTAAAGTGGTTATGTAGAAGATACAAAAACTTTTACATATTAAAAATTCCTATTGTTTTAAAAGATTACGGGCTAATACTAACATCATTACTATTATTATGTAGATAGCATAGAGGATTGATGTAATCGAATTCTCTGAGCCTTGAAAAGGTAATAGGTACTTCCAAAATCCTGCAAAACAAGAACAGATGACTGTTCCTTATTTTCAAAATGAGTAGCCACTTCAATCCAAGTCAAGAGACCATTACAAAGAGGATCAAAGACATCAAAGAGACCCATCTTATTGTCTTCACTAATAAACAAGAAACAAATTACTCATTTCCAGTTTCCAAGATTCTATAATTAACTCCTTTTTTTCCCTTGTGGTAAACCTGACTAATGACTAATTATTCTGTGAGAATATATAACATTCTTGCGAATTGTGTAAAGAGACTTGATAATATGTGTAGATTATATAAGTTTCTCTAGAGTACTGTCTTTTAGGATTTTATTGTTTTAAAACTTTATTGTATGCACTACATTTGAGACACAAAATAATAGATCAAATTCCCTAGCCCCTTTTCCTTATCTGGACTACTTTATCCTTATCAAAAGTTTTCGCAGTTAAACTGTTTAAAAATTCTCTTTCCAAGAGCATGTCAGATAAAAGCCATTAATTCATATATGATTCCCCAGTTCTAACCACAAAATTTATAGTGATCATACTTCATACTGATCTCATACAAAAGTGCAGCTGTTTAAACTCAGAGAATATTATACACTATGGTAACGGAAAGGACCTTGTAAATAATTGATTATGATATACAAGAAGTACATTGGATTATTTATTTATTTGTTTGTTTGATTGTTTGTTTGTTTATTCAATATTTATAGCAGCCCATCTCAGCCAAGTGACTCTGGGAGGTTTATTCTAATTACAGTAAAAGCTCTGGTCACAAATGCTTCTGACCACGACCAAATCGGGTTCTGACCAAAAAATTCACAATTTTTATTTCCACAACCGATTTTTTTTTTTTTTTGTAAGCGCCGAATTTCCAAAATTAGGTTTGAGTCACAACCAAAATCGGGTTGCAACCAAAGTTATGGAATGAATTATGGTCGTGACCAGAAGTTCTACTGTATATTATTCTGGCTGGTTGCATACTAAACTACATATTTGGACTGTATTTAGCTTGTTTATTTGTGTTATTCAGTAGGATAGGCAAATATCATTGTTTCATGATAGTAAAATTATATAAGTATCTAAGCTGTTCCAACTAAAGCTGCCTTTCTCAATTGACTGATGATTTTGTCAATACTAATGGTGTTCAATTGGTGCTCCAGATGTTTTAGGATTGCACCCAATATTGCACCTGTTAGTACTGGTATTATCATTTCTTTTGCCATGTTTGTTTTTCTTTTTTATGGGTCTTTACATTTTGTGATTTTCTCCAGTTCCTTGTCTTCTATTTTGCTGTCATTTCCTGTAGATACTTTACTACACCATTGTTGCTACTTTGTCATGCCATTATTTGTAATCAGTTTGCGTGATCTTGCAGCAGCTAATTTGGCGATCCACTGTTTCTTCAGCTTCTTTGCAGACATGATATATGGTGTCTATTGCTTCTGAGTTTAGGATTTATAAACATTTGTTCTTAAGGCCTGGACTTGTGCAGCCAGAATTATCCCCCTTATTCTTTCTTCAGCTTTCCAGCTCTTAGCCATTGCCAAGTCTTGTTGTCACTGTCTTGGCCTCCTAGTTCCTTTATATACTGCCTATATAATACTTTGCGTTGCTTTGCCTCTTTGCTATTCTTCATTTTGTTTTTCTTACAGCCTACTTTAAACTTTTTTGTATTCAGTAAGTCTCCACGGTGTACTAATTTCAGTATACCTTCTTCACTGTCCTTCAGATACTCTCCCAACACTTTTTTTTTCCACATCTTCCTATCCAGGACTTTTAGTTCTGCTTGAGTTCAGTCCACTATTCCAGCTCTGTATCTAATAACTGCAATTGCCCAGATGTTAATTGTGTTGATGGTACTTCCTCCATTGAGTTTGGACTTTAAGATCTTCATTTTCATTGTGTATTCATTACTAAGCTTCTTGATTTTGGTGTGCTTGATGTTGATGTTTGATTGGTAGCTGCCCAGAGCTTGTTAAAAGATAGGAAGCTATCTAAATGTTTCAAATCAGGGGTTTCCAAACTTGGCAACTCTAAGACTTGTGGACTTCAACCCCCAGAATTTCTCACTACATTCTCGGGGTTGAAGTCCACATGTCTTAAACATGCCTGTTTTGACGGAATGAATGATCTAATGAATGTTGTCAACTTGAAGGATGCCACACTATATACAGTATAGTGGTCTTCTTCATCCAGACTCTTGATATTGTTTCCATAGATACTTTGAGTCTTTTAGTTTTCATTATTTTAACTATGATCATGTAAAGGGCACACAAATGTCCAGTTCAAATTTCATTACATGGCTTTATATACTGACAGTGTTGAACTGTGAATCCAGATGATAGTTTCAGATCATCCACATAAAAAAGATGAGATAACCTGGCAAATGTTTTTGATGCTTGATAGCTACGTCCTGGATTTAACTTACTGTGTTGCTATATATCTATTGACCTTGGTATGTAATTTTATGTAACACATTCTACCTCCTCTGCACTTATGAAATAACAGCAGAAATTTAGGCACCCCATTTCTGATACATTAGAACAGGTTTGTGCTGATTAGTCCTAGTCAAATGTAAAAGGAGTATCTGAAACTAACACTTAATATACCAAGTTGTGGCACTTTAATAATCAACACTTATTTAGTATTTAGTAATATTTTATGCTCATGATATATATTCCCAAATCTGATGCCTCCAAATCTGATCACAATTGGAATTTCGAGAAGCCAGATATTTATATATTTAGAAATAATTACAATTAACTAACCATCACTGAAATGAAAATAATTTTAAATTTTTATTTTAAAATTTAGCCATTAATGAACCTTAGCCTGATGTGTTTTTTTTTAAAAGAAACCCTGGTAATTGACACTGACAGTTGTTATTGATTAATTGGTAATATTTATGTTGTTATTTTTGATAGATGGACACTTTTTGACTTACCATAATTGGGATGAGAATCTCAACTGTTTAGCAAAATGGTCATTAAGCAAAATGCAATGTAACTGCTTTGCTCAATGACTATAATCCTGGCACTCTCGGTTTTGGTCATTAAGTGATTTTCCAGATCATTAAGAATTGCCTGCTGAAAAATTTCAGTTCTGTGTCCCCCAATAATATCTGCCTATCCCAGGTTCTTGGGAAGGACTCAGTAGTTGGACAAAAATGCCAAATCTGGCTGAGTGTGCGACCACCCATAATAAAACAAAATCAGTTCCTTTTCAGAGTTAATTTTTTGCATCTACAAATTCAAAAACAAAAATCATAATTTGCTATGGCAACATTTTATCAAAGAAAAGGACAGAGGTGCCTCAGGCACTTTACTTCAGCTGAACTATAAAAAATACATGTGAATTCTCATGTTACCTATACCATTATTTTCAGCTGACCTTTAAATAAAACTATACAGGATTTCTGCAGCAGCTCCTTGGAAAATTTCTGTATATAGCTCAGTCAGTTAAAGATGCAGTCATGTGCACATTTATCTAGGAGTACCTCCACCTGAACTAAATGAGAATAGGCATGTATAGGGTAGGGGTGGGTTCTACTTACCTTTACTACCGGTTCGCAATGGGGCCGTGTGTGCGCTCTTCTGCACATGCGCAGAAGCGTTCTGATGATGTCGGGGTCAGTGGGTGGAGCCTCCCACCAGTTTTACTACTGGTTCTATAGAACCGGTGCAAACCGGGGGCAACCCACCACTGGTATAGAGTTATACTGAAAATAAATATGAATATATGCAAGCTATGGTATGGTTTACGTCTTTCATGACATCTTTATTTTTCACTTCTTGGAAGTGCAAACTTTATTAAGCATGATAAAATGTATCTTGCCTGACTTATCTATATTACGTAAAATAAAATCCTTTCCTTATGACTATTCAACTTCAATTTAGCCTCCTACTCACATATGCTGCATGAAGGGCACCTACAGGGCCATACTGCTAACTTTACCCTTGACATGAACTTTCCTAACCTTCCCATAATTTCAGCTTTATAAGTCTACCTGCAGAATGAAATTATTAAGTAACAAAGATTTCAATTGTTGCTTGATGTAACTAATACCTTGCCCACAGGATTACGCTCTTCCAGCATATGACCAATTATTAGTCCATCAATATGTGTAGGATAATGGATAAATTGCTGAAGTATGGGTATTGTTCCAAGTCACTGTGGATCTCGGCCTAAGAACAGACCAGGATAGAATTCAAATTCTGGATATTCAAAATTTAGTTTAATTTAATTTAATCCACTCTGAAAATACTGTAACTAGGGAACCAGCAGAATAGCAATAGCACTTAGACTTATATATTGCTTCACAGTGCTTTTACAGCCCTTTCTAAGCGGTTTACAGAGTCAGCATAACAATCTGGGTCCTCAGTTTACTGATCTTGGAAGGATGGTAGTCTGAGTCAACCTTGAGCTTGTGAGACTTGAACTGCTGACAGCTGGCAGTCAGCAGAAGTATCCTACTGTACTGCATTCTAACCACTGCACCATCATGGCTCTTGGTCAATTTGAGTGCCTAATCATCTTCATGCTCTTACATCTTACATCACACGTGTCAAACTTGATTACGTTACATGACATATCGTGACTTTTTTGCCTTTGCGGAGCCAGGTTGGGTGTGGACTGCACATGATACATCTGGCACACAGGCTGCAAGTTTGATACCCCTGTCTTATATCTTTCCCCTGGCACTTCTAAAATTGACCTTGAAGTGTGGAAGAGATGACTGCCTAATCGTGCCTAAATAAGACACCATAGAGCCGGGGATGGGGAGAAGATCGAGGGAGGGTGGGTCTGCCCATGATTTCCACTACCGGTTTGCCTGAACCGATCCGAACTGGCTGAATATCACCTCTGGGCCAGGGAAACAATACAAGTTCTTCATTGTACTATGGTAATAAGCTTACTAAAGAGGTGCTTGATAAAAGATAATTGTTTTAAGGCATTGCTATGTTCCAAGTTTAGCTAAGGGAAAGAAATCAATTTTGTTTAGGAGAATGAGCTTGAAGCTGCATGCTGTTACCTTACATTTTAAAATACCTCATTTGTTAAGCCTTCTCAATGTATTGGAACTGTTTACTTAAACAGATATGGACAAAGATTTACAGTTTACTGATTCTTCAAATCATATATCTTGATTAAGATAAGAAACAGTGTCCTAATTCATTGCTTTTTCAACTAATTTCAAGCAGTTTGCTTAATAGTGTGTTTAAATATTAGAATATTTAGAATATATTTATTTAAATATTAGAATGTTTAAATGCTCTATTAAGCAAGCTGCTTGAATTTAGGTGAAAAAGCAATGAATTAGGACACTTTCTTATCTCTGATTATCTCTGATAAGAAACTGATTCTTTAGAATATTATTACTATTCTATTATTATTAAAAATATTTAAATATTTAGAATATTTTAAATGCTTTAAAACAACTTTTTTTGAAATAATGAAACATTTCCCAAGGGCTTTCTGGTTCTTTTTCTGTGGAGAGTGTAGACATTTTAAATATAATATGGAAATGTGTTGCTTTGCTCCCTTGTTTTATTTTATCCTTTCTCCCCACGTTGGAGGTAATAATTAGTCCTGCCAAGCAAGCAGCCTGTTTCCACTGTATTTCGGATTGTGATTAATTATATTGGCTGATTTGGTTTCATTCTATTTAAAACAAGGAAACAAAAGATTATCTTTTCCATTAAGTGGTCATGCATATGGCATAAATACACATATTTTTGTGCTACTTTGGACAAGGTTATAGCAGAATGAATATTTCATTACATGTATATCTGTGTTTTACAGCTGCACTCCAATTCCGACAAAGGTGATGGATCAGTCAAATACATTCTTACCGGTGAAGGGGCTGGGACTATCTTTATTATTGATGACACGACCGGAGACATCCACTCAACCAAAAGCCTAGATCGAGAAAAGAAGACACATTATGTGCTACACGCCCAAGCTATTGATAGATGGACAAACAAGCCACTTGAGCCTGAATCTGAGTTCATTATCAAAGTGCAAGATATCAATGACAATGCACCCAAATTTACAGATGGACCATATATTGTTACTGTGCCAGAGATGTCTGATATGGGTAAGAAGAAGAATCAGAAACAGCATTGCTATGCCGTTGATTTGACATTTAGTAGGGGGGGCTTGGTTTGTTTTCTTGAGACACTAGAGCATGTGCCTTAGATTATTTTAAATCACCAGTGAATTTGAAAAAAAGCATGAATAGCTCCTTTTCTTCTTCAATGTCTTCACTAGAATTTCTGGCTGTTTTTTTCTGATAAGGCTGTAGTATTTTTTTTTTTTTATAGCTGCATAATAACATTTAAGGAGGTAATTCTTTTCAGACCTCATCAGAATGCTTGAAAATAGCATTACTCCACCTTTAACTTTTAATATTTTCCTTAGTCTCTGACTTTGATTGAAAAGGAACATAGGTTGCAGTCTGGCATGCTGACAAATCAGCCATCAATTGACACATAGACATTAATAATATCTATAGACTATGCAAAAGTGACAATCAACCAAAAGAGAACAAAAAAACTCCAGGACCTTTCCACCAGTAATCAGGAAACAGGTCAGCATAGATTAACTCCATGGTTAACTTCAAACCTACAATCAAGTAAACAGTATCCCAATCAAGAAACTGCCAAAGAGCTGTCAGTAAACAATAAACAGTAAACAGTCCAATCAAAGAATCTCTGAGACTGCCCCCACCCATACAGACAAGCAAGTCACCAGAATATAAACTGACAGCAAACAGCACTCCTTACTAGCACTGATGATGTTAGCTAGTTAGGGTAATAAAACATCTGCAAGAAAACAAGCAAGCTCAGAGAGCACCAAGGACCCCTCATAGATTGCAGGGTAGAAAATCCTTTCTAACTTTTTAGAAAGACGTTTCTGGTTTGGGAAACTGATCAAGGGCAGTTCCACCAATGTGATAAGTGGGAGGGGCAGGTATGGCGGATGCAGGGGGCCACATCAAGTGTCGGGGGTGTGCATGCGCTGTCTTCGAGCGATTGCGCACTCCGGCCCCCAATGCGCAACTCGTGTCCTGGGTTGCACAGAGTTTCAGGCCCAGGGTCCGCGGCTGATGTTGTGTAATGCCAGGTTGGTGGTTAATAAAGCCCCCCTCATTTGTGATCTTATTTCGGAGGGGGGTGCAGACCTGGCAGGTATTACGGAGACCTGGTTGGGCCAAGAGGGGGGGTCCCCCTCATTGAAATGTGCCCGCCAGGTTTCCGTGCATTTCATCAGCCAAGGGCCCAGGGAAGGGGTGGGGGAGTGGCGGTGATTATTAGAGAAAGTCTTTGTTCGAGGGAGACCACTGTTCCTCAGATAGCCAGATGTGAGACCCTTTGTGTGAAGTGGGGCTGTGGGGTGCAGATGGGTTTGATGACCACGTACCTGGCTCCCTGCCACGTGGCAGCGACCCTGCCCAAGCTACTCGATGTCATTGCCGGGGTGGCGGTTGATACCCCCAGACTTATTGTCATGGGGGATTTCAACCTTCCATCTGCGGGTGAGACGTCAGAGGTGGCTCTGGAGTTCATGGCTTCCATGACGGCCATGGACCTGACCCAGGTAGTTCAAGGCCCCACTCACATAGGGGGACACACTCTGGACTTGATTTTTATCTCTGGTCAGTGGTTGAATGATCTTGGTAGAGGGGACCTAGACATCAAACCCTTGTCATGGACAGATCATTCGCTCCTCCACTTGGACTTTCCTACCGCTTTCCCCCACCGCAGGGAGACGGAACCGACCAGATGGTTCCGTCCCAGGTGCCTGATGGACCCCGAAAGGTTCCTGACGGAGCTTGGGCCGTTTCCTGAGACTCTGACACACGACTCGACTGAAGAGCTGGTGGCCGCCTGGGAAAGGGCGGCCGCTGGACCTTTGGACCGCGTCATGCCTTTGCGGCCTCTGACCCGATGCCAATCTCAATTGGCTCCTTGGTTCTCTGAGGAGCTGAGAGAGATGAATCGTCGGAAAAGACGCCTAGAGAGCATTTGGAGGACTAGTCAATCCGATTCCTACCGGACACAGGTGAGGTCTTATATAAAGACCTACCTAGTGGCGATAAAAGCGGCAAAATCTAACCATTTTTCCGCTCTTATTGCATCTGCAGAGAACCGCCCAGCCACCCTGTTTAGGGTGACCCACTCCCTTCTTTGGGGGGGGGAGTGTGGGAAGTTCCCTTGCAGGGTCGTGCTGAGGATTTTGTGCAATTCCTGCATGATAAAGTCGCTCAGATTCGGGATGGCTTGGACTCCGATTGGATGAGTCCACAGGAGGAGACGAGGGCAGGTCTTGAGAATGTTATCTGGGAGGAGTTTGATCCTGTGACTCCCAAGGATGTGGACAGGGTTCTGGGTAAGATTAGTGCCGCCATGTGTTTATTGGACCCGTGTCCCTCCTGATTGGTACTGGCCTCCCGGGAGGTTACACGAGGCTGGCTCCAGGGGATTATAACTGCTTCTCTGAGCGAGGGTGCCTTTCCTGCCGCCTTGAAAGAGGCGGTAGTGAAGCCCCTCCTCAAGAAGCCTTCCCTGGACCCGGCTGAATTAGCTAATTACCGTCCGGTCTCCAACCTTCGTTTTGTGGTGAAGGTTGTTGATAGCGTGGTGGCACGACAGCTTCCCCGACACCTGGATGAAGCTATCTATCTGGACCCATGCCAGTCGGGCTTCAGGCAGGGGTACAGAACAGAAACGGCATTGGTCGCGTTGGTGGATGATGTCTGGAGGGCTTGGGACAGGGGTTGCTCCTCTGTCCTAGTCCTATTAGATCTCTCAGCGGCTTTTGATACCATCAACTATGGTATCATGCTGCAGCGGTTGAGGGGGTTAGGAATGGGGGGCACCATTCTGCGGTGGTTCTCCTCCTTCCTCTCCGACCGCTCGCAGTTTGTGTTGGCAGGGGGACAGAGGTCGACCTCAAGGCATCTCTCATGGGGAGTGCCGCAAGGGTCGGTCCTCTCACCCCTCCTGTTCAACATTTATGTGAAGCCACTGGGTGAGATCATCCATGGTTTTGGGATGAAGTGTCATATGTACGCTGAGGACATTCAGCTGTACATCTCCACCCCAGACCACCCCAACGATGCCCTTGATGTGATGTCTCGCTGCCTGGAGGACGTGTGGGTCTGGATGGGGAGGAACAGGCTCAGACTCAACCCTTCCAAGACCGAGTGGTTGTGGCTTCGGGCATCCCGATATAGTCAGCAGGTGCCATCGCTGACTATTGGGGGTGAATCTTTGCCCCCCACAGAGAGGGCTCGCAATCTGGGTGTCCTCCTGGATGCACGGCTGTCTTTAGAAGAGCATATGACGGCCGTGGCCAGGGGGGCCTTTTATCAGGTTCGCCTGATTCGCCAGTTGCAGCCCTTTCTGGACCGGGACGCCCTGCGCACAGTCACTCACGCACTTGTTATCTCCCGGTTGGACTATTGTAATGCTCTCTACATGGGGCTCCCCTTGAAGAGCACTCGGAGGCTCCAACTGGTCCAGAATGCGGCCGCACGGGTGGTTATGGGTGCAACCCATTGCGCCCACATGACACCCCTCCTGCGCGAGCTGCACTGGCTCCCAGTGGTCTTCTGTGTGCAATTCAAGGTGTTGGTCACCACCTTTAAAGCGCTCCACGGCAGAGGACCCAGGTACCTTCGAGACCGTCTTCTGCCACCGATAGCCTCCCACCGACCAGTCCGCTCCCACAGAGAGGGTCTCCTCATCGGCCAAGTCATGTTGGCTGGCGACACCCAGGGGGAGGGCCTTCTCTGTGGGAGCCCCAGCCCTGTGGAATGAACTGCCCCCGGAAATTCGTAAAATTTCTGACCTCCGGGTATTTCGCTGCCCACTCAAGACCCTGTTGTTCCACCAGGCTGGGTTAGCAACATAATTTTAAATTGGATGTTTTAAATTTTTGGGGTTTTAAATTAAGCCAAATTTAATATTTTTAAATTATTTTAAATTGATGTTGATTCTGTTTTTAAATAGGCTGTACACCGCCCTGAGTCCTTCGGGAGAAGGGCGATATAGAAATAGAAATAATAATAATAATAATAATAATAATAATAATAATAATAATAATAATAATAACAATAATAATAATAATAATAATAATAATAATAATAATTATCATCATCATTAAGAGTTTCAGTTATTAGCAATGGTGATTTAAATGACACCTGGAGGTTTACAAGTTGCCTAACCCCGATTTAGACTTATAATTTATCCTGCTACAAAATAGCTTTATGTTTTCCATCTACTATGCTGAAAGCTAGAGGTTGAAAAAGGAAATCAGTATAGAGCTGTGATGGTGCCCTCTCTGTGGGCATGCAAGTCGTCACCTCAGCTCCGCTCTGCCACACATGTGCGTGCATCTCCTGATGGCCAGCTGCTCTTCAGGTCTCTAACACGGGGGTGGGGTGCTGTTGTGGCCCGCCAGCGGCTTGCGTGGATCGTGGTTGATCCCGATGACGAGGAGGCTGGTGTGGGGTTGCACCAGCAGCCTGAGCAGCCAGCGCTTGCATCGGACAGCGAGGAGGCTGAAGAGGATGTGGTGCCAGAGGCAGAGACTCAGCCAGGGCCTTCAAAACCTCCAGAGGCTCCTTCAAGTGGAGATAGCGAAGTGGAGGAGCCTGTCCTCAATGCTCGAGCACGCAGGGCTGCCAAAAGGCAGGAGTGGCTACTCAGGAGAAGGAGGTCTACTCGAGAGTAGGGCTTGAGGATAATTGGCCACTCCCTTAGCCTATTTAAGTTGCACACAGCTAGTGCGTTCTTGCTGGAAACAACTCGTATTATTATCAGAGTATTTTGGTATATCATATCTTGTTTTCTGGGCTGGTTGCCAACCTTTGTTAGAACAATTAATCAATGGAACAACATGCCTCGAGAAGTTTTGAGTACTCTAACACTGGAGGTTTTAAAGAAAAGATTGGATAACCATTTGTCTGAAATAGTATAGGGTTTCCTGCTTGAGCAAAGAGTTGGACTAGAAGATCTTCAAAGTCCCTTCCAACTTCGTTATTCTGAATTGCATCCTAGCATATGAAACTTTCTAAATGATACAACTTGCTTTTGGTAAGAAAATCAGTCTTTTTTCTTATAAACATTAAGGATGATAAATTTGGATTGTAGGTTATACACCTATCATATGAACTCAATATTACCCAACAACATGATAAAAAATGAGAGATATTAATAGGATACCAAAGTAGAGTGTTTTTCTTATATTATCAGCTTCTGGATATGTTGAAGTAGCTAATAGTGATAATCCAGTGAAAAGATGTTAAGTATTTGAATTACCTATAGTCAGAGTAGGGAACACAGGGAGGAAGCAAGTGTCCAGTAAAATAATATAGTATTTTTTTATCTTTTTTTCCTGAAGTTTAAGATAACAAACATACATGTATGCATACACACACAAAAAATGAGGCAGTTGCTAAATGAGAACTACCTGTATTAGCATCCTAGACTAGCATTCTTAATGACATTTAGCATACTCATGATGACAGCAGCAAGTGTTAATTGGAAACCTGGGTAGCAAATCAAGATGAAGTGAAGTGAGAAGAGAATACAGAGTTGCTAAGCACTGTTGTGCATCCCACTTTTCACCCTTATAATTCATTTCTTTGGACTGAAAATTTGTCATGTGTGATCCTGCATGACCCTGAAATAATTTTAATTTCTAGTGGAACTTGTAAGGAAATCCTTTTTCTTAGTGTTCTCCATTTCCGTCTGCACAAACTTTGACTCTCGCAATTTCTTCTGCCTTTTCAGCCACTCATTATCTATTTAGTAAGGAGGTTGTTGAAGAGCATTTCAATGTCATCCTCAAAATCAAGAGCCTGTATGCTACCACTTTCTCCTGCTATCAGCAAAGGGTCTTGTGAACTTTTTTTCTCACAGTCAGGCTTCAGAAACATCACCTTCTTATTTTCCTTCTTTCTCCCTGTTAAGAAACGATGCAGATTAACAACACTGTTTTTCTTTGGCGAAGAACTGCTGTAAAGAGTGCCTGTTTACAAATTATACATGAAAATAACGCTCTACTTATTTTATGGTAAATAGATTCAGAACATAATGTTCAGTTATTGACTTTTCTTCTAATTGTAACTGGGAAGCAGATTCATGTTTTAGCTTGAACTCAATTCTTAGATGTTTTGTATATAACAATCTTGCCTTGCATGGAAAAGTCTTAGAGTCAATCCCTTGATCAACACTTGGGACCAGGAAATCTCCAGCACTGAAAAACCTGGAAAAAAAAACTTGCAGAAATCCTTGATTGATTGATTGAGCGAATGAGTGAGTGCGTGATAGATAGATTTCCATTGTTTTGTCACTCCTAGTGACCACATTGATTTTTTTTCATGACAATCTATCCTTAATGTAGTCTTTCAAGTTTTCCAACAATACACTCAACTGCCTTGTTGCTGGTCCTTCTCTTCTCTTTCACCTTTTCCAGTATTAGAGCATTTTCCAGAGAGCTAGGTCTTCATATAAAATAGGATCATTTGATTCTGGTCACTTCTTTTTGATGACCCATTTATTTCTTTTGTTGTCTGTCTGCAGTATTCTTATGAGTTTTCTCCATCACCAAAGTTCAAATGCATCAATACTTTGCCTAACCTGATTCTTCAAATCCAATCTTTGCTTCTGTAATATGTCACAGGGAATACCAAGGCTTGGACAGTGTTAATTTCCATAGGTATAAAAACATCATGGCATTTAAAGGTTTTTGGTTTTTTTTTTAAAGTTTTTGGGGCTTTCTGAGCTTGATCGTTTGCTTGAAGATGTTTCATTATTGGCTAGGCAATATCTTATGTACTAGAAATAATTGGAGTTTGCTCTCTGTTTATAATCAGTAGCATGCCCTACCAGTGCTGGTGAGGATTTTTTTTTCTTGGTAGTTCCATTATTAGGCTGTTTATTGCTTGATTTATTTGTCTGGGTTGATAGTTCCTTAATTAGGGTATTGTTTAGTCTTTGATTGTTTCTCTGGTGTTAATCTTGATATTAATTTCTACCTATTTGGGTGTTGATTGCTGGTGAGAAGTTCTGGTCTTTTTCTTTCCTTTTTAGCTTTTTTATTGTCTCTTTCGGTATGTAAATGTTGTTTATTTCTATGTGACTCTTGATAGCTGATTTTTGTCTGAGTGCCAAGGTTACAGGAATTCCTTATGATTTTTGGATTTAGCTGGGTTTAGGATGCTCACAGTTTCCCAGTTGAAACTATGGTTAAGTTTGTCAATGTGTTGTGAGATTAAGGAGTTTTCATTATATCTTCTGGTTTCTAATTGATATTTATAGATGTACTCTGTTAGTCTTCTGCTTGTATTCCTACACAGTGTCTTATCGTGCATAGTGCTAAAAATATTTAAAGACCTTCATGGCTGATCTGCCAAGTGCTAGTCTGCAGCATAATCCATTTGTTCCTTTACTATTGATGATTGATCCTCAAAAACAAAAGCTATCAATTACTGTGACATCTTCATTGCCAATTCTAAGGCTGGTTGTTGTCATTAGTTTGGTCCATTTTTTTGAGATTCAGATTGTAGATGGATCCACCCATAACTATGAGCGATCCCTTATATTTTTATTTATCATCTATCAATCTTACTACCCTACATCCCTATCTTCTTCCCTACCAATACAAACAAATATTTAAATGATGTCCTAATGGGCACTTGATGAGTAACAATTGTAAAATAAGTGAGGGGACAATCATGCCAGATAGATCTGTCCTACTATTGCTCTGTTTCAGTTTCATATAACATATATGTTTTTTAATACGGTGTTATAAAAATCAATATTTTTTAAAAAAATGTTTATGGATTTTTGAATTGCATTATTGAACAGCAACAATGAACATTATATGAAAAAAATACAAAAAAACAAAAGTTGGTAAATGAAATAGAAGCACATAAACAACTAGCTATAACCAAGAGCTGAAAAGCTGTGCAAATAAAATGTTTTTCACTTGTTTGCAAAAACCAAGTGAGATTTGAGTAGTCCATGTAGCTCTGAGGAAAGGGAATTCCAGAGGTTCCAGAAGGCATTGCTGAGAACACTGGTCCACTCTCCATAAACCTCAGAAAAAAAAGCAGGTAGCTTAAATTGGACCTTTCTAGACATCCAAATGGAATCAGCAGAGTCTATCTGTGAAGACATTGCCTGACGTATCCCTGAAACATATAGGGATTTAAAGATAATAACCTGCATTTTGATACTCCCTTCAATAACCTAGCCATTACATTCTCCACCAGCAATATTTTCTGGGTTGTCTCCAAAGAGAGCCCCATGTATAGTCTATTTCGGTTCTCTGTCTGAGTACTGAATTCAGGTCTAAAGTGAGTCATAAGTAGTGTCACAAATGAAGCTGGGTGAAGGCCAATTGTCACAATTTTTACCTGCTGTTTTTAATGGGATCTAAGAATTGAGGAGAATCATTGCCCCCAAGTTTTGAGCCATCAGGTTCAGGAGAAATGAGATTCTCACTGAGAATAACTACTTGGATTGATGTTATTGGGTTGCCTAGTTTCATTTAATTATGTTGTAAATTAATACACCATATTGTTTCAGTGCAGTGATATTTGCAAAGTCTAGCTGTTTATTAATAACCCACAACTCCAAATTGATAGGATCTAGATTTGATTTAATCTAGATCCTTAAAGCCTCCAGATACTGGTTCAAGATTTGACAAATTGATGGTGCTTAGGTAACATTTTGGTTTATCATTGCCGGGCAAAACTATAGAAAAAGCAGTTCCATTGCCATATGGGATCCCCGAGGAAACATATTATAATGTGATTTCCAGTGGTCAGGCATGTCTCTTCCCTTTTCTGAATTGACATATATTCCAGAAACATGTAACATGAAGTCTGTTAGTCATCAACAAGGAAAAGGAGGAATAGGATGAGACACATCAAAATGCTGTGTTTCATAGCTCCTTCCAGCTATTTCTTGACAGTAATTCTGGTAATTATCAGTAATTCCTGAACAGTAGATGTGGCAGAGAGCTTAGCCCCGAAGGAATTTTAAAGAGTCATTGTGGGCCATTATTTCTCTTCAAATCCAAAGCATCTTCCCAGCAATCAGTTAATAACCACATAATAGTACTTGTTAGTAATAAAAAAGAAAAGATAAGTCTTTGTAGAACATCTTTCCAAATCATCTCAACTATTCATTACACATTTTGCTTTAGGGGGTCAACGATTTTATTTCACTCAATGTATCTCCTGTGTAATTTTCAGTCCTCCTGTCCACTTTTAAGCACTTAACCTTGCTTTGTCGAAATTAAGTGTTGGAATATATCACACGCAGGCTGAAATTTCTAAAAACATATAAGGAAACAATTTAGAAAGTTAACTGTACTTTGAATAATTTAACGAGAAAAGGACTGGTTGTTGTTTTTTTTAAAAGCTCCAGTCTATGTGTGAAATACTTCTGAGAAATTTCAGAGGCACTTCCTCTTTCCACTTACTTTCCTATTGCTAGTTCTGTGTGGCTCAAAACCATCCTTGAAAGACTGAGGAACTTTCCAGTGAGTCCGCAATCATAAAGTCCGATTAATTTTTCTGTGCTGAATTGCAAAAAATACACAATGTGATATAGGTTGTCCTCAACTTAAAACTTTTCATCTCGTTTGAAGTTACAACAGCACTGAGAATAATGGCTTGCAACCAGGGGTGGGCTTCAAAAATGTTAGCAAGGGGTTCTCTGCCCGGTTGCTTGGTGGGCGTGGCCATGGTGGGCATGGCCATGTCAGCCTCCTGCACCATGGGGGGGCATTTTTGCCCTCCCCGGGCTCCAAAGGCTTTCCTCGAACCTCCGGGAGGGCAAAAAACGGCCTTCCTAGGTTCCAGGGGAGGCCAGAAATGGCCCAGCATTCCCAAATTTCTGGTAGGCCTGTTTTTCGCACTTCCAGAGCATCTGTGCATGCCCTGCACTTACCTGCATCCAAAACAGGCCATGTGGGGACTCCTGGGAGGAGTGGGGTGGACGGGGCCATCCAGGAGTGGGATTTGGGGGTTCTCCAAACTGCACAGAATCTTAGCTAGAGGTTCCCCCAAACCCCTGCGAACCCCCAGGAGTCCACCCTTGCTTGCAACCGATCCTCTCACTTTATAACCATTGCAGCATACCCACAATCATATGATCAATATTCAGGCACTTGGCATCTGACATATATTTATGAGAACTGCAGCATTCCAGAATCATCTGATGGCTATTTGTGACCTTCCCATCTGACTTCGGACAAGCAAAGTCAATGGGGAAAGCCAAACTTGCTTAACAGTCTCAAATTTAACTTAACAAAGTTGTTAAGCAAATTTGGCTCCCCCCCCCAATTGACTTTGTTTGTCAATGCTTGATTTAACAATGGAAATTCTGGTCTCAATTTAGGTTGTAAATCAAGGACTTTCATTCTGTTAGATTCAAACTAAGCAGGTTTATACTTTTTGGCAGCCTCAGCTCTTGCTAGCTGTCCCTAAGGAGTGGGAACTCAGTCACCTGTGTAATCTTGTTCTTGTGCTGTCCTGCTCATGCATGCATACATCACAGCTAAAGGTCTTTAAAAATCTTTATTGAGCTGTCCATGCCCTGTTATTTAGTCCCTAGCAATTCTACACTAGCCAAAACCCACACCCTCTTCTGGTTCTGCCAGAGGCTCAGGGAAGCCGACAAGAAGACTGGATTAAATTATTGAACTTAGTCAGTGATTAGAATGATCACACACAGCAAGGCAAGAGTCCAAGGCTAGGAGTAATCCACAAGGCAAGGCACAAAGTTAAGGCATCCATCTAAGGTCCAAACATGAGTCCGAAGGCAAGAAACATAGGAAGCAGGATCATGAAGCAAAACACATTGTTCAAGCAACATCCTTCTCTTTAGGCAGGCTTAAATAGTTAACACTAATACAGTTCCTCGCAATGGATGAGGCTGCCTCCTCGTGAGTAACCTGGCCAACTGGTGGTGTTTTTTTTTTTTTGTTGTTGTTGTTGTTTGTTTGTTTGTTTTTTAAATGTGATTTATATGCCGCCCTTCTCCGGAGACTCAGGGCGGCTTACAATGCGTTAAACAATAGCCTTCATCCTTTTGTATATTTATACAAAGTCAGCTTATTGCCCCCACAACTGGGTCCTCATTTCACCTACCTTAGAAAGGATGGAAGGCTGAGTCAACCTTGAGCCTTGGAGAGATTCAAACCAGCAGTAATTGCAGGCAGCTGTGTTAATAACAGGGTGCTTAGACCACTGTACTATCAAGACTCTTTTCTGTTCCTGTCACCTCTCAGCCCTGCATGACCTTGAATCTGAGGAAGGGTTGATGCCACCTCCTCATCCTCACTGACTACTGGCAGCTGTTTTCACTCCCTGCCTGGAGACCCCAGGCTAACTTGTTGCAGTTGTAATTCCCTTTGCTTGAGTTCAGCCAGCTACAGTTTCCCCATCGAGTCGGAGCCCTCTTCTCCCTCGTCTGCTACTCCAACAACCTCCAGGCTCGCTGCCCTGTCTTCCCCAGAGGTGCTGTGGACCGACTTCTCCTCCTCCTCCAAACAGAGAGGAGACTGGTGGCACATCCATTACACTGCTTCACAATTACAATTCATATTGTTTAATAAGCAGCACGACTCTCATTTTGGAAGGTGCTTTTATGGAATCTTATTACAGTGCTTAAATATTTTTTCTCAATAATAAACTTTTCATTCCCCTCTTCCCTCCCCCTGCTGTTTCAGAGTTTGTCACTATTAGTTGAAATTATTTCCTTAATTTAGATTTGGAGCAAACAAATAAAGTACTTTCTAATCCATCATGTTATTGAGCATAGCTTACTTTCAAAGCTTTGTAGTTTAGAATCTCTTGTGTTTTTTAAAGTTTTAGTATATAGTAAGTCTTCCTGTCAACATTGGCCTTTTGTCTTGCTGTGGAATTTGAAACTCAAAGCATGAAGGTCCAAAATGTAGAGGGAGCATGGGATATCAGTGAAAAAACAATGACTAGGCTATATGTAGTACCAGACTCTGTTGTTACAGCCTCAAACCCTCACAGTTTCAACTTTAAGCTGTTTACCGTGGACCTCACTCCCTTCTTAAGAGGTCCGTAAAGGGGGCATGCATAAGCACACTAGCGTGCTTACCATCCCTGTCCTACTGTTCCCGATTATTCATATCCATTTCCTGTATTCATAATTATGTTTATGCTTATATCTGTTATCTTATAATGTTTGACAAACAAACAGACAAACAAATGTAATAAACATAATCATTGTAATCAGCCAGTTTCTGAGCTTTTGTGCTTTCATGTTCTTTAAAATAGCAGGAATATCCAGTGTGCTATGGTGATTGTTGAGATCCACATTCTAGTCCACAGAAACTCACTGAATGGTTTTAGTTCTCTTCTGCCTTTCACTCCAACCCATTTATTTATTTAGTGTATGGCATATCATACATCGGCTAGCAATAGATATTAGCATTACTACAATATTAATAAAACACAATAAAATACAAATGTTAAAAAGATGTTTAAATATGTTTAAATATCAATGTCTAGGTCATCTAATCATTGAAGTGCAGCATTGTTTATATTTTTAAAAAATCAGATACTGGACCGATATATGCCCTCAGCTTACATCCAATCATGATGTGATGTACAGTTTGACATAGGATCCAGCTATCACACTGAGGGGAGGATACTGTGCTCCATTTATACAGTGTGTCCTGACAGACGCTGTGCGAGATGCAAATGCTATTCAGGATGGTCCATTGCTGACGTGGTAGTTCAAATCCCGGAACCTTTTTTGTGGGGTCATTTATATGTCTTCCTATCTCTGGGCATTCAGCAACCCATTTGGCTTTCCATTGGGAATTGATATTAAAGTTGTTGGGCAAATATTGTGCAAGTGCCAGTGGGAGCTTCCTGGATTTGAGTCTTCTGACTGATAAATGAGGAAGGTCGGCTTGCTCTGACAGGAATGAGTTCAAATCACTCCAACCCAACTCATAGGGTTATTGTTGTGATAAAATGAAGAGAGATCCAGATATAATCCACCTTAAACTCCAGAAAAAAAAAAGATGATTATAAATCTAACAAATCATGAAAATAAGGTCAGTGGCTTAATGAAAGATTATATTTACTGTAAGTCTTCTTGTTGAACTGAAAAACCATCAGAATGTACATTACTTAAAAAGCTGTACATTGAAGCTGAATCATGTTTCTTTGACTATGACAGGTACCTCAGTCCTTCAGGTGACAGCCACAGATGCAGATGATCCCACCTATGGAAATAGTGCCCGGGTAGTTTATAGTATTCTTCAGGGACAACCATATTTCTCTGTTGATCCTAAAACAGGTAAGCTGTATTTTTTTTCCCATTATGCCTTCATTGGTTACATGAACAATATTATATTAGGGTGGATGATAATGATGATTGCATCAGCATTATCATCTCTGTTTTTAACTTACTACTGTAATTACCGCACAAAACATTACAAGTGCATACTGCACAGACACTTTGAGCAACTTTAGGAATTCCTCCTTTTTATGTCCCAAACTTTTCCTTGCTATATATGGGTAAAAAAGAGTGGGAATCTGACCAAACTATTCACCTGTAGGTCTTTATAACTCATTTAGAGGATAACAATATTCATTTGAAAGGCAGACTGTTTTCTAATTTGCTTTTGAAATTAGATGGTTAGATTCAATAAAAAGACTTTACTAAGAACAGGAAAGAAATCAAATTAAATCCAGGGCCACTTTCCATTTTTTATAAAGTCTGGTAATAGAAGAGCATTTAGATGGTATCAGTGATAAACTGCAGTTATACATATTTGGGATATCGGTGTGATTGAATGGACAAGCACACAGATGTGCAGTTATTATTTTCAATGGATGCTATAATAAAAGGTGACTGTATAAGCGAGATGCTGTTCTGACTCAAACATATATTTCACTTTTTGGCTATAAAATAGTCCCTTGACTGATACATTGCTCTTTTGTGGCACTGATTTCAAAACTTGTGCCCTGTTAGATTTAGAAGTTCTGATTAATTATGGACATTTTGTGTGGTTAAAAATCTGGAATTTCTCTTTTCATTCTAAAATATGAAAGTATAATATCAATGCAACACTAGGATTATAGTTTGATTAGTCATTAGAATGCCATTTAAAATTAAGCAACTATAACTTAGTTTTGACAAATGAGTGCTTTTAAAATTATATGTCACATTATATGTCACAACTAAGAACGTACCATGGGCACGTTCTTAGTTCTAAGAACGTGCCCGTGGTATTTAATGTGCAATGAAGTACTTGCTAAATTTTGCTTGTAGTCAATACTCATTCCATCTTGAATTTTGGGGGGATGGAAACACCCAATCCATTTCTTGAGAAATTTCATGTAAATCCTTCAAGCAAGTTGCACTCAAAATAATGAGTCATATGGAAATAGAGGGAATAGGTTTCACTGCAGAAAAATTGTCCTTTGTATTATTTAATCTATGGTTGTAATTCTGGGTACTCTTGGACCAGCTACTGAATAAAGATCATAATTCTGGGGGTAGGAGCCTATCCCTTTAAACAAATGAGTGAAATAACCATCCAATATCTCATTCAAAGATAAGTATTGCTCACTAAAACTTGGGAGAATAGTGTTCTATTAACACAAAACAAAGGAGAGGAAGGGAAATCAGAATGTGATTTGGAAATATAATGTTCAATTAAACTCTAGCCTTATGATGATAACCTCCACTGAGTAATCTAAAATGTATTATTATCCATGATTGATTTCTACTTTGTAATGTTAAGAGGAGGTCATATTAAGAAATCAAAGTTCATCTTCTTGGTTATACTTTTTTATAGTGCGGACATACATTCCTAAGTGAGCATTTGGCTTCACTTAAGTTAAAGTGTATTGATAATTCTGTCAGTGATTATTTCACAGTTTCTCTATAAATATTATGTCCTTGAGTGGGAATTTTTCCTCTCTCTGTGTGATATATCTACAGGTATATATTTGCCCATTATTGATGTTGCTGCACTTACTTTAGGCCACGAAATTCACCTAAAATTCAACTGGGTAAAAAACAATCTCATAATATTTTCATATTTTTTTCTTCAGTTTTTAAACACTGTTTTTCTTTATTACCATCATTTTTTTTCTTTTCTCTTACCACCTTTTGATATTGTCATCCCTTACCTTTAACATTCTATCTGATTTGCTTTTATCAAAACAAATAATATGCATTTATAGTTAAGACTGCTAGCCCCATCTCCATTTCTTTGAAAACATATTGATACCATTGTGAGTTACCAGAAAGTATTATTCATGAAGGGTATAAGTTAGATCAACATGTTGCTGCAGGTTTTGAAAATTGTTGAGTGTTCATTTGGCAATTGTGATGCAGGAAATACCTTCAAGGATTTCTCAAGGTAGCAATTGCTGCTACCTTTGAACAAAAATTTCAGGTAACATACCAGCTTTGATTCTTACTTAGGTACAAATGGAACACAACTTCCTCCTGGTGAGGAAAAATACTTCCCAATTTACAAAAGCATATAATTTACAAAGTTAAATTCATAAAATTTAACAAAAGGATATAATTAATAAAACAATCAATTTTATTTTAGAATGTACATCAATATCAATAGATGAACAGTAAGGCATCTGGGTATCATTCATTTGGATACAAGTAATAATTGCAATATTAATATTTGTTACTTTAATCATATTTATGTAATTATAATGTTATTATACATATTTATATTAAAATATAGGCTTTCATTATTTAGTTGTTCAGTATTTCAGAACTCCATTCTAATGACAATAACAATATCATTAAAACATACATAGTGACACCATCTTTCAACATCTAATCTTTACATCTAACTGCTGCTTTTAGTATATTTTATAGAAATATGCATAATAATATTCCCCCTATTTCTTGTTTCTGCCTTTGTTCTAGCTCCTAATTGAGCCAATCTTGTGTTATAAAGCATTTCCTCTATCCATCATCTCTTGCCCATTTAAATATTTCAATTCTTATTCATTTTTTAACTTGCCTCCCAAACTCCTCCCTTGGGTCTTTATCTCTATCTATTCCTTTCCTGCCTAATCCAAATATTCCTTCCATCTCTATTACCTTTTGCTGCCAAGCCTCCAGAGGGTCTGCCCAAGTCCCCATCTTCTTTTCAAGAGTATATTTCTGTTTATCCAATACAAGTTTTTTGGTCTTTTAGTATGTATGCTCCCTGAATTATTTCATGTCTTTATTGCCTTCTCCTTCTTATCTTCTTGTTTTATTTGTTGATTTATCTGTCCTATCTTTTCCCCTGGTCTTTCCATTATCTCCTCTATTTCCTGGGCTTTTTGATCATCATTCATTATCCCTTGTTGAACATTTCCTAACTTTCCATCTATGCTATTCATTAGATTCTTTATTTTGCTGCAATTCTTTATAGTCATATCATGAATGCTTTGGAACATTGACACCATTTCTTTATGCAATCCACTTATATCACCCTGATGGAACATCTTGTCTTATTTTGATAGGTCCAAATATTGCTCAGTAGTCTGTCAATAGTCTATCACTGCCCCAATCCAATTATCTGTAAGCTCAGAAATTCAATCTGAAAACAGTTTGCTCAATCCTGACATTGCTCCTCAGGGAATACAGTAATTATAGTTCATGTCCCACAATTAGTCAATTAGTTCTATTTGGATAGTCCAGGAAGATTTCCAAATGTCTCTTTAAATCCACTCTCTGAGTTCAATCATAACAAAATGAGATCCACTTTGTTTAAATGTCTCCCATGTTCTCACCATTGGAGCTCCAGTAGTCATGAGATGGATAAGTATAAAGCTGTAGATAGCACAGCAGTACTCCAGGTGTTATATATTTCCCCTTTCTCCTCTATTTTATCAGTATTTTCCCAGGATTGTAGGAATATGTCTATTCCATTCACCAGTAGGTGGCAATTTCAGTTTAACTTTCAAGGTTGCACAAAATCTGACAAGTTCTGTTAATATTTATCCAAACTAATAATCAAAATTCAAACAAGTACTTCCAGCATTTTAAAATGCCTTATTGCCAATAAGAATTAGAAATCCAATCTTTCTATGTTTTTAAAAGTGTTGTGCTCTTCTCTTAGAATCTTTTCTTTTGGGTCAGTGATTTTCTCTGTGTAATTATTTACCGCTTAAACAAACTTTTCAAATAATCCCTTTTCTAGGATTTATTTTCTTTAGGGTAAATTCTAGGTAAAAGAGATCATCTCACCCAGTTCCAGTCACTGTTCATCCACACCACTCCAGCACATTCTTTGTTTCTTTGGCTGCCCCAGCTTTGTGGCAGCCATAATAGCTGCCTCTCCTCTTCATTGGATGAAAGGGAATTAGCCCTGGTTCAAGCAGGAGAGCTGCCTCTCTCTGCGACCTGCAGGGTACCCCTCCACTCTTCATCACTCCTACAGGTTGACTTAGTTTAGCCTCTTTGAAACCCTCCAATGAAGGAATTTGGCACTAGATCACGGAGCCCCGCTCTTCGTGTCCGACAGGGCCACAACATCAACCAGAAGTCCCAGAAAAATACAAAACTTTAAACTGGGGTTTTCCTGTGTTCTCTGGGTCAAATATCAGAAATTATTTCTGAAGTGTGTGTGTGAGAGGGAGAGATACCACTCTTCTAGAAAATGTTTCCCAACCTGAGTATTTTTCTGATTTGTGAACTTCAACTCTCCAAATTTCCAAACCACCATGGCTTTGCTGATAATTCTAGGACTGAAATCCACACATCTAGAAGTTTTTCACATTTAAAAGCACTATTGTAAAATAAAGTTTTGTTTCAAATTTCCTCCTTTCCCATATTCAAAATATCATGTATAATTTTTCTATCATCAGAATTCCAAGATAGAGGAAGTTGATTGGTTTGAATACATAACCAAATCATTAGAAACTCTAGATGTAACAAACTAAATATAGAATAATAGAATCAGAAGGAACCTAAGAGATCATCAAATCCACCCCTTGCACACTGCAGGATTCCCTACACCATCCCCAATTAGTTACTATCCAGCCTCTATTTGAAAACTTCCACTGAAGTGAAAGAAACCACTCCATGTGATTACCTATTCCAATGATTGACACTCTTATGATCAAAAAGTTCTGCCTAATGTCTAATCTGTATTGACATGTTTGAAGTTTCATTTCATTAGTTCTAGTCTTACAATAAAATAAGTCTCAGCTTCATAATGTGACAGACCTTCAGATGTTTGAAAACAGTTATCATGTCCCCACATTCCCTTCTCTTCTACAAAATAAGCATACATAGATTTTTAATTGTTTCTCATAGGACTTAATTTCCAATTCTTTCATCATCCTGGTAGCCCTTCTTGGACTTATTCCAGTTTATTAATGGCTTTTTAAAAATGGGGTATGTAGAACTGAAAACAACAGTCCAAGTAAGGGCTGACCAAGGCAAAGAAGACTAGGAAAATTACTTTCAGTGATCTAAACTCTATGCCCTCTTGATGCCTCTCAGGAGGTTATTGTTCTTTACAATTGCTTACACATTGGATCATACTGACCTTGTGATCCATCCCCAAGTACTCTTGAGCCAGATTTCCCAGATTGTGTACATTTTTTTTTCATCTTTTTTAACCAGATGCATGTTTTTTTTTAAAAAAAAAAAAAATTCTGTTGAATGTCATTCTATTTGTTTTCTCTGTCCATTCTGGTCTGTATAAATCTGTTGAATAGTTCCCTCTCCTTCCAGCTTTGTATCATGTGTAAATTTGATAAGTATTCTCTCGATTCCCTCATTCACATACTGTACATATAAACATTGAATAGCACCAGGCGCAGGACAGTTTTACTGTGCCTCACTTGAAATATCTCTCCAGATAGATTTGATGCTCATTAGAACTACTTTTTGAGTACAGTTTTTGAATCAACTCTGGGTGCCCTTAAAGGTTAAAATATCAAATCCATACTTGACCATTTGTTAATAAAGATGTTATGATAAACTTCCATCAGAAACTTTTCTGAAGTCATGATATACTAGAGCAATGATATTTACCTGACCTACCAGGCAGTTAATTCTATCACAAAAGGAGATCAAGATAGCCTGCCAGGATTTCTTCTTCATAAATCCATGCTGGATCCTTTTAATTAACAAACTCGGAAAACTGAACAAGGCAAAGAATGGAATAACAAGAGATGTTCTTGCTGGCTGTCTCTACTCCTAATGCTTCAAGGGGTCAATAGCAACTAAAAGACAAAGAGTCATTCTGTAGCTGCATTTCAAACATAATATTTCCCTAAATCTTAAGAACTTAAGGAGTGTCTAAACTAGTCTGAGGCCAGAAATTTGGTCTGGAAGAAACCTAATTATGTTTTTTTTCAATGGACAGAATGTAAGTAGTCCATAATGACTCATTTTCTCTTCTGGATTATTTATCATGAAAAACAGAGCTATGGCCTTTCATCTAACAGAGGGGAAAGATACATACCTAATAGGATTTATACACAGAAACACATGCACACCCACACACACATGTAGAATTTACATAAGTATTTACTTGTGGGATAGAGAAGAGTTCAGAACATGGGTGAATGGAACTTTGTGATGTAGTCTGTCCCTGATTTATTAGCATCCAGTGATGGAATATAAGGAAGAAAAGGTTTAGTTTTTACTGTGATATCACGTTGCCCATTTCAATGTTTTTTCCATGGTTGGATGTAATGCAAAACAAAATATTCAGGAAAGAGAAACCATTTAAGGGAAGAAACCTTTGTAGAAACCAGTGCTTTAAGAAGTGCATGGCTGTTCATCTGTACCCATTAAGGTAGCAATTGTAACAATAAGATGAAAGGAATCTGGAAAGAGTGCAAATACAAGTCAGATAAATTAACCAAAGGAAGATAAATTAAGGGTAAGAACAGCAAACCAATACAAAAATTAGGAAGATAAATGGCAAAATGAATAGTTTGATTCACAGCAAGGCAGAAATAAAATTTGAAATAGTCTTGACTAATTACGAAAATAGCATGAGAGTAACAAAATGATATTTAATAGAGACAAATGAAAGAGTCTTCATCTAGAGAACATAAGTCAAATGCTAAGATACCTGACCTGGAAACACTATTTGTGTAAAAGTTCTTGGATAATTATTGCTTTTCAAACTGAGTTTGTGTGATATGCAGCAGTATGATATGGCTGCAAAAAACCCCAAACACCTCTAATACAGTTTTAGGCTACAGTAACTAGGATATAGTTTTCAAATCATAACAAAGCAGTTTCCACTTTATTCTGCATTGGTGAGATCCAACTTCAGTTACTGTGTCCAGTTGTATACACTGTTCCTTAAGGATGCAAGGGTCAGGGAAAAGGCTATTGAAGTTGAGCAAGGGATTAGAAAATTATATGAGCAATTGTTGAAGAAATTAGTGTGTTTAGCCTTGAAAAAGGAAGACCGAGAGATTTAGTAGTACTTTTCAAATATCTGAAGAAAAGTTGCACAGAAGATTCACTTATTCAAATTAATGGAAGGATCTACAGTTGTTCATTGTATAAAAATGACACCTTCCTAATACTAAGTGAAGATGGATAATGGAATTGATTATTCAGAGAGAAGGTCAGGTCTCCTTCATCAATGAGTTGAAATAACAGTAAACATCGTGCCTTATGTGCTTTAATTTGGAATACTCCAACAACTAGGGGATTAGATTCAGTGAACCAAAGAGTCCCCAGTCTTTCTTCATTAAAAAAAAATGTGATACTGTCAAAGACACTGAACCTCCAGTTCCATATTAGAGATAAACCTCCATGAAGAATTTTGAATTAATGATAAGGCTAAATAGATATTAAGTAAACCAGATGTTTGCCTTTAGCAAAAGTTGTAGAATAGACTTTCTTAACATTAATTTTTTATCAAATGCAGGAAGACTTGGTGGACCTTTGTGGACCTTTTGTTGTCTGAAAGTTCCTTTTTCACTTTGGCATTTTTTCTGGAGGAATAATTATAAACCTGTTCTCATTTAAGTTGGCAGCCATCAGTTTCAGCCTGAGTATAATTGTTCCCTGCTGTTTGTTAAGTGCTTTGCACTTTGAGTCCCTTCCTTTTAAAGGTGGGTTATATTTAACATTCCTTTAGCTGGGGAGGGAGGGAGAGATTATTCTTCAATGATATTATTGATTAGCTTGATAGTTCTTTTCACAGATTGACATCTAATATTTATTCAAGCATTGGCAAAATTAATTCCAAGTAATATCACATTTCCAGAAAAGAGATAACAACTACAATAGATTAAAAAGGGAGATTTTTATCCTTAATAGTTTTCTTGATAATACAAAAGTCCTTTTAAAGAAGACATATTGTACATAGACAAACTGAAGAGCTGAAACTATGGTTAATGAATAAAGAACTTGAAAAATATATTTGGAACTTTGATGTTATATGCAGTATATTGAGAGCAGCAAGAATACTTTATGCACAGAAATGGAAGAATACTTTGATTCCCACAAAGGACCAATGGCTGCAAAAATTGATGGTGTTAGAGATGGTGAAATTAACTGTTTTGATTAAAGAAAAGAATACAATTCACAAGAATCTATTTCAATTCATTCCTGAACGGTTTTGATCTCTTAAGCATATGCTTGTGGTGTTTATAGCCCTTACCAATATTATTCTGCTTTCCCAAATCTTAACTTTGTCAGAAGAAAGAGAAAGTAGTTAAGATGACAGTGAAAGGTGTATTCTCCAGTTCCCAGCCAAGTGTTCATTCCCGGTGGCAAAATGATTGAGTTAGCATTAGGTTTAGACTGAAAATGTTCATTGTCAATCATGTTTTCAAGACAATGAACTTTCTTCCTTTTCTTGTATTTCAATCTCTTGTCCTCAACTGCTGGTGCTTTGGGGAATGGAGATTTGAGATTTGTGATATGAAGCTTTGTTTTATTTCTTTTTTATTATTATTCATAAATCATGATCCAAATGATTATAGCATTATAGATGCAGAAAACTCTGCATTAAACTCTGTATTAAGGGTATTACTGGCTAAGCTTGAATACTTTACTCTTTCAGTATTTTTCCTTACTAAGTATTCTCCATAATGTTACTTTTAAAGTTTCTACCTCCATTTCTTTAAAACAAAAATACAGATATGAGGATTCTTCCCATTTTTCTCTACTTTGGCAATATTGAAAGTTTTTTTTAAAAAAAAGATTCTCAACAATTCATAAAATGTTCCTATGCCTAATTTTAATAACATATCTATTCATTTTAGTGCCTCGAAAAGATAGAAGAAAGCATTGGGCAAGATAACCAAATGCAGCTCTACAGAGATTATTCACTCATTCCTAAGCTTTTAATGCAATTCAGATTTGATCAAGCAGCTTTTGCAAAGTTCTGCTATCCATATATTCAACTCATGCTGGAAAGGAAGGCTATTTGGATAAATCCTGTTGTCATATAAAACTCTTTTATTTTTCATTAAACCCTTCCGATACATTTTATTTATAAGTAAAAGTTGATGTCAATCCCACTCCCCACCCCAAAGAGCAAAACCATTAATCACATTTTTATTTACTTCAACAACCTGTATTATAATATAACAAAAATACATTAAAACAGTTTAGACAGAGAAATATGATAACTTAGTATATGTTGGAGATGACCAAATATTTTTAGTTTTATCAAATCTCTCCCTCCCTCCCTCCCTCCCTTTGGGTCAGTCTTGATTCCTGACAACTCCCTAGACAAGTGCCTGCATTTTTATTGGCAAGATTTTGCAAGTGGTTTGCCTTTGTGTTTTCCCAGGGCTAAGAAGAGTGACTGGCCCCCAAACACCCAGCTGGCTTTGGGCTTAAGGTGGAACTACAACTCACAGTCTCCCAGTTTCTAGCCCATGCCTCAATCACTGCATCAAACTGGATCTTATTAAATCTATTTTCAGAATTATTCAGAATGAAAGAATTAAGAGATGCTTTTCCTTGGGATACAACAATGGTTAGAATAATCAGCTTTATCAGTATTTGCAATGATCTGGCCAGATAGAAGATGGTCACCTCGTCTGGTGTTTCTGCAAATCAAACCTAGTATGATTGGTAAGCATGGCAAGTTATGATTTCTTAATGTAGAATGACAAAAATCACTGAGTCAATGTTAGCACAAGGTAACTACAAGTTCAAACAATGAAATTGATTTCATTGCCTAAACTTGTAGTTACTTTGTGCTAACATTCATTCAGTGGCTTTTGTCATTCTACACTAGGAAATAATAACTCACCATATTTTAGTAGCCATTGTTTGGTTTAATTTGTTCAATTCACAGCCTTAGACCAAATAATAAAGAAAAGAGAAGAATATAAATATATAATATATAATATATAATATATAATATATAATATATAATATATAATATATAATATATAATATATAATATATAATATATAATATATAATATATAATATATAATATATAATATATAATATATAATATAAATTCGTGATTTTATAAATTGGGTGTTTTAATCTGTGTTTCGGCCGAAATATTTAATAATTTTAAGGGATTTTTTAATATTTGTATTATCTGTATTTTATCTTGGCTGTTCACCGCCCTGAGTCCTTCGGGAGTAGGGCGGTATAGAAATTTGATTAATAAATAATAAATAAATAAAAAATATACCTTCAATTATTATATAGTTATAAAGCAGGACAAAAAGAAAAAGAACTAAAATGCCTATCAAGGAATAGAATATTTATTTTGTGGGGTCAACATTTGATATGTCTGAATTACATTTTTATTGTTCTCTTATGCATGATCATGCTTTGGTAATGTTTAAAAAGAACAACTTTTTAAATAAATTATTTATAAATTATGAGACTGTTATAACAGTCTCATAACAGAATTTGGCTATTGCCCAGGATGTAGAATCATACATATCAGCCAGCAGTGTGATAATCACATTAATTTTGTTATCTATTTTACATACTGCACAAAAATAGCACCCTCTAAATGGTTAAGAGTAAAAGTAATACTAAATAAACTAGCTGGCTCCAAAGTTAGACTTCATTAAATAGTACTGTGGCTGAAGATAAAAGCATTGGTGGTTTCTAGGTTCTAGAATATTCTTCATAGATAGGTTTGCCTAGCAACATCTTTGCCTTTCATTTTCTCCTACCTTAAATGATACTTGAAATCCTTACTTTCATCAGTTTTAAGTTTTGAAAGAATTTAACATGACTGGAGGATTGTAAAGTTTACAATCCAAGTATATAAATTAATTTAAGTGGTTGTTTTTCCCTGTTAACTGCACAACAGCTGTGGACTTGGCCAGAGCCCCAGTTTAGAAATTATTTGTGAGTGCTACACTTGCTGAATTATGATGAACCTGACAAGATACATATTAACACAAATATCGCAGTAACTTTGGTAAAATAATTCTGCTTAAAATCTGGCAAAATTTTGATTAAGGTCTGTGCATGACAGTATGTTCCCTGTTAAAAACGATTGCAGATAAAAGACATACAAAAATGTATTTCGGGGCAAAGCCTCTGGTCTGGATCCCTAGAGAAGGGATGACTATCCACCAGTCCATCTCAAAGTAGTATCTGTGTACCAACAATATATCCATCCTCAGTACAGTCTAGAGTACATGTACTAATACAGTCATGTCTGAATTACATTTTTATTGCTCTCTTATGCATGATCATGCTTTGGTAATGTTTAAAAAGAACAACTATTATAGCTGACCTTATTCACACATGCCCTCCCCAATTAATACAGTGTCTCTTACACTTCTGTGCACTCATCCTTCACCCATGTGGCAACTTTTTTTTTTAATTAAGTCAATGGGGAATTGGGCAGAAAGTTTAAATTTGATGTTGCAGAATGGAAGAGGGAGGAAGGGAGAAAAGGAAGGGAGGGAGGGAGGGAGGGAGGGAGGGAGGGAGGGAGGAAGGAAGGAAGGGAGGGAGGAAGGAAGGAAGGAAGGAAGGAAGGAAGGAAGGAAGGAAGGAAGGAAGGAAGGAAGGAAGGAAGGAAGGAAGGAAGGATGGATTTCCAATGTTCCCTGTCAGCTAACCAAAAGGAAACTCAGTGGGGAAGCTGGCAGGAACTCAAAAGTTGGTCTTGCTACCTCTGTTTTTTGCCCACCAGTGGGCCATTCTGTTTCTCTGTTTATAAAAAGAAATATCTCTGAAATTATAACCCAAATGGATGTGGATTGTCTGCTATGATATACTATTATATAAGAATAATATATAATATATAAACACATTAATTCAGGATTTGATCAGGATTTCAGATGAGAAATGAAATGTATTCCATATCCACCAAAGGATTAAATATATTAAAGATTTAGGTATTTCATTTATCTAAATTTGTGGTTAATAAACTGCCAATTTGACTAATAGAAATTGTTAAAATTAAGAGTGATTTGCAAAATTACATTGAAGTGAACTGGGAGGAAAACTGTTTGGGAAATTGATGGAATAGTTAGTTATAGATGCCTGATTATAATGAATATTGACTAGTAAGACCTTTGCTACAACTTAGGTAGTCAGGGGCTAATTGTATTTTGGGATCCATGATGTTTTAGAGCATTATTCTCTATGAACCAGTTATAGAAATTAATTGCTTCATTGGCTCCTAACAAGGCTTTGGGTGAATATATGATTCTTGCAGTAATATAAAAAATATTTCAGTGGTTAGCATTTCTGCTAGCTCAACAGTTTTCTTACATTAATGGAAAAGAAATATATTCAAGAATATTGCAGGTTATGTAAAACACTACTTATATACAAAACGAAAAAAGAAAAAGAAAAACTAATGACCTGAGGATGAATAACAAATTACTGTTCTGATATTTCTACTGAACCTTATGCAAAAATATCAGATAAATTGAAAGACTGAATTTGCTTAAATTTAGCAAATAGGTTGCATGTAACATTTGTTAATCTGGCTGCTACTTTTGATACAATAAATTGTAATACCCCCCCTCTTTCTTAGCTTTTTAAATTGTCAATGGGTTTTAGTTTGAATGTTTTAAATTTTGGGCCAAAGTCATGTAATTCTTTTAAAAATTTTAAATTTTGTATTGGTATGTGTTTTAGTTCTGACTGTGCACCGCCCTGAGTCCACTAGGAGAAGGGCGGTATACAAATAAAATAAAATAAAATAAAATAAAATAAAATAAAATAAAATAAAATAAAATAAAATAAAATAAAATAAAATAAAATAAAATAAAATAAAATAAAATAAAATAAAATAAAATAAAATAAAATAAAATAAAATAAAATAAAATAAAATAAAATAAAATAAAATAAAATAAAATAAAATAAAATAAAATAAAATAAAATAAAATAAAATAAAATAAAATAAAATAAAATAAAATAAAATAAAATAAAATAAAATAAAATAAAATAAAATAAAATAAAATAAAATAAAATAAAATAAAATAAAATAAAATAAAATAAAATAAAATAAAATAAAATAAAATAAAATAAAATAAAATAAAATAAAATAAAATAAAATAAAATAAAATAAAATAAAATAAAATAAAATAAAATAAAATAAAATAAAATAAAATAAAATAAAATAAAATAAAATAAAATAAAATAAAATAAAATAAAATAATAAAATAATAATAAAATAAAATAAAATAAAATAAAATAATAAAATAAAATAAAATAAAATAAAATAAAATAAAATAAAATAAAATAAAATAATAAAATAATAAAATAAAATAAAATAAAATAAAATAAAATAAAATAAAATAAAATAAAATAAAATAATAAAATAAAATAAAATAAAATAAAATAAAATAAAATAAAATAATAAAATAAAATAAAATAAAATAAAATAAAATAAAATAAAATAAAATAAAATAAAATAAAATAATAAAATAAAATAAAATAAAATAAAATAAAATAAAATAAAATAATAAAATAAAATAAAATAAAATAAAATAATAAAATAAAATAAAATAATAAAATAATAAATAAAATAAAATAAAATAAAATAAAATAATAAAATAAAATAAAATAAAATAATAAAATAAAATAAAATAAAATAAAATAAAATAAAATAAAATAATAAAATAAAATAAAATAAAATAAAATAATAAAATAAAATAAAATAAAATAAAATAAAATAAAATAAAATAAAATAATAAAATAAAATAAAATAAAATAAAATAAAATAAAATAAAATAAAATAAAATAATAAAATAAAATAAAATAAAATAAATAAATATTAGATAAACACAGTGAATACTGAGACAGATAAAATATCTACTGAATTTATTGTAGCAATTACTCTAATCCATCTGCTAGAGATGGGGTAGGGTAGTTTACAGACATAAAATCAACAAAATGAGTAAAACAAGCATGTGTATATTCTTTAGTCTATTATTTTTATTTGCTTTAAATTAGTTTTGCCTCCTGACAACTGTTTTACTAAATCCTTGCAGTTTTCTCGGCAACTTTTTTCACAACTATTTTGCCTTCCTAAGGCTGAGAATGTATGGCTGGCACAAGGTCGCCCAGTTGGATTTATGCTTAAGGCTGGACTAAAAGGCACAGTCTTCTGGGTAGTAGATTGATTCTTTAACCATCAAACTGTTTCTCTTATTAGATGTGGTGGTATCATGCAGTACATAGGAAATTAGCAGGCTGGGGTAGAAGGCAAGGTTAAATGTATCATCAGCTTGAAATCATTGTGCAGCCACAAGAGATCCAATCCCAGCCTCCTGTGAATTTTGTTGACTCTTATGTGCCTGACACAACATTCATCTTGACCTATGCTGATAAGATGGTTCTTCTCTCTGTATAGAAGCTGAGTTGAAAAGAATGTTGGAAAAGGCAGAACATGATCACACTGAGAAATTATGCTGATAACAAAATTATAATTTGGGAAAACCTAAAATGTTAAAATTGTCTATTGGGGAAGCCATCCTAGTACAACATAGCATAGAAATATCTAGCAGGCAGGACGCTTAATGAAACATTGGTTTGGAAGGTTAGAGAGTTAGGGCAATTTTGATTGTTTAGATTAATAACAAGGAGACAGATTAGTAAACTGAATGTTAAAACTATTTTGAAGGAAACTCATTCCACCAATGTTGTTTGGAGCAGAGTTTGGGGAGGGGAGTGCCCCCAAAAGAAGATTTTTAGGAGTTGTATAAAATTGGTTTTGCAAAATACTTACTGCCCATCTTCTGTGGCTTGCACTGCCCACTTTTATTTAAAATCCATAAAGGATTTTTTGGGTATTTGATATTCATTCCTCTTGAGGCCAAACTGATTTTCTTCAGACAAAATATATTTAAAATTAATTATGGATCAGAGTGAAAGCGTAAATTCAAGTGTACAGTCATTTGTTTTACTGTAATCCTATCCCTTTCTCTGCTTAAATTCTGAATAATTATGCTGCTATGCTTTTTCCCTAATATGCTGAACTTTATACTCATTGTTGTACTTATTACCGTAGTTGACAGCTAGTACTTCCATTAAATGGGAATTTTGAATTTATTTTAAGAGTTTTGTCTTTCAGATCTTTTTTTGGCATGTTCAAATATTGATAGATGACTGAGTAATGTACATGTCCCTGGTACCTTTTAAAGATGCTACTGAGCTATGATGGACATTAATCCTGGATAGCTCTGCAGACAAGGCACTGCAATTTAACACCAGCTGTCTGCAATTAAAGTAAGTTCGAATCTTGCCAGGCTCAAGGTTGACTCAGCCTTCCATCCTTTCTAAGGTAGGTAAATTGAGGACCCAGTTTGTGGGGGCAATAAGCTGACTTTGTATAAAATATACAGAAGTATGAAGGCTATTGCTTAACGCACTGTAAGCCGCCCTGAGTCTTCGGAGAAGGGCGGCATATAAATCAAATTAAAAAAAAAAATCCTTCTAGTTTATTTTTGAGATATAGCCTTCTAAAGTTGTTGCCAGAAATGTAAAATGATTATATTTCAGTATTAAAGGGTTTTATTTTTCATTATACATTTTACCGCTATTGCCTAGATGATGAAAATTATGATTGATTATTGTCTTGAGATTGCCCTAAAATAAAAATTATATTCTCCTTCTAGAAAGGATTTTTTTTGATAATTAATTAAAATGAAACTGCAGCAAAAACAATTACTTTTGCAAGAATAATTTAAAGGAAGCAATCGCTGTTATCTCTTCCATTAAATAAGCTCTATAAAGCTAAAATGAATTCTTCTCTGATTCTGTTGGTAATACTGTTTACATTTAAGTATTTTCAATATATCAATGGATTGGATTCTCACTTCAATAGGCGGTATCTCTCACAACCAGCTTGCCCACCCACCCTGGCTCTATGCTTTCCTATTTAGGCACATTTTTGAGTCTGGGCACATGCACAGAAGGCTGGGTGTATGCAGGGCCGGATTTTCCTATAGGCTAACTAGGCTTCAGCCTAGGGCCTCAAGATCAAGAGGGGCCTATATTCAAATTGTTAGCAAAATTAAAATTACACTTTCACTATAGGTGAAAGGGCCTCATAAGTGGAATAGCCTAGGGCCTCTTTTCATCTAAATCCGGCCCTGGGTGTATGCATGGAGGTGCTGAGTGCACACTCACATTTTCGGCGCTGGGTGGACCGATAGGTAAACTATGTGAATCCCGCCTCTGCTCACAATGAAGATCCATGAAGCCTCTCTTTACTGAACATTGTTTAACTAGGGCAGAGAAAGCCTTTACCTTCTACTTTATGAAACAAAAATTCTGAGTCAATAATATTTGATGTTTTTCTATATTATTTGTTTCTCCTGGAAACAAGTCACCTTGTTATTTTAAATGTGAGTTAAAGATGTTGGCAGCAAAATGCATTAATATCATTAAAAGTGGGGTTTAATTTGAGCAAGGTTTAGTGTTATAAAGTTTCATTATAGCCATATTCTGCATTTCCCTTATACTTCTGTTAAAGAAAAGTGATTGTATCATTCATTATGAGAACATTCCCCACTCCTGAACCCATATTAGAAATGGAAATAGCAGCATCTACTGTTGTGAAGATACATAGAAAATACTAGGAGGGAAGGCATGATCAATTATTTGAGTATTGAAGTCTTATATACATTGATTAATTGCATTTAGGTTTTAAAAATGAATTGGTTGATTATTTTTTATGTGAGAAGAAATGAGGAAATTAGTTGTACATTACAAATGCACGTAACAGATATTGCCTAAACATTCTGTTTTGGGGCATGCTGTTTGAATATTAGTAATATTTAATTCTGGGCAAATCAATGAATTATTTCGATTGTTAGGTTTGTATTGATCTATTAATAAATCAGTAGACAGAATTCATAGATTTTTAGCTTCGTCAGCTAAGGCTTCTGTCCAAGAGTTCTCTTAAACAAATTAATTAATTAATTAATTGATTGATTAATTAATTAATTAATTAATTAATTAATTTGTTTTTCATATTTCTATGTCACCCACTCTCCGAGGACTCTGGGTGGCTTACACCAAAGACAGTATACTAAATAGAATATTGCCCCCAACAATCTGGGACTTCATTTTACCCACCTCGGAAGGATGGAAGGCTGAGTCAACCTTGAGCCGGTGAGATTTGATCCGCTGATCTGCTGAACTAACAGCTGAAGTAGCTGCAGTACTGCACTCTAACCTCTGCACCACCTCGGCTCATTTGGCTGTTTAAGTTAGTAGCAGATATTTCTATGGGGATGCTCCCATTTAATTTCTATTTAGTATATTATAATACGTTTTAAATGGGGCTATCCTTAAAAGCCACTTTTGACTTTTAACCATGTAGGATTGAATTATCAAATATCTGAGTTGTAAAATCAGAGTTGTGTTATTTAGAATTATCTTACTTGGTCCACAAAAAGAGTGTTCTTATTTCTTTGCCAACTTCTATTAGTTATGGATTTTCTGTAGACCAAATATTGGCATCTGCTATTGTTTATTGTTTATTCTTTAAATTCAATATAATAATACATAATACTTGTACTGTACACTATAAAACAGATAACTTATAGAACAGGATAAGGAATCCTATGTGCTGATACTTCCTATGCTGTATCTTACTGATGGTCTATACTTTATTAGTACAGTATACTGGCAGATTATAAATTTCTTGTAAATAATATTTTCAATAGCCTATTCCCCAGGAAAAGTATATTTGGAAATACTTGGGAACTTTTGTTCCTTTAATAAAACTTTCCCATAACAGTTGATACAAAGGTTTTAATCTTCTTCTGTCAAATCATTAGTACAAGTAGTTCTTTTTCTTTTTTTCCCAATCTGTGTTTATTTTCAGTCAGGACTCATCTATTGTATTGATTTTTTTAATTTATATTTGTACCATACATTCCCAACAAATTCCTGATAGTTTTGATCTAAAAATGTGGTTAAGATTCCACATTATTTTCCATAATTTAAAAGCAGCAAACATTTTGGTTTCATTAAAGAATTTTTTTATTAAAGTTTTATTTTTTTATATTGTTTATACATAATCAATGTGTGAATAGTGTGATATATGGGTATCATACATTTCAGTACAATAAACATAATGTTATTATTCTTAGTTACTACATTTCATTTTCATTGTTTCATATATACATATCTTTTACTATCAGCCTTCAATTCTAACCTTCCTTTGGTTCTTTCATATACCTTCATGTCAATTTATATATATGCAAGTGTTGGTGTATTCGGGTCTTTTCCTGTGTAAGATTGAGAGTATCTTGGTGGTGTTTCGACAAGGTCCCACTCATCATCTTCAAGCTGGTGTCTTCGGCTTCGTGCTTGTGCGAGGAAAGTGTGATCGGAGCTGCCGTCTCTCTATAAATACTGGTGGGGAGGTGTCTGGTGCTGCCTTTGTTGCTGTGAGCGGCATGGTTGCCTGTGTTGTTACATCTTGATTAGTTGATGGAGTTGATGTTTGCAGATTAGTCAGCTGTTTCATAACATCCTGTGTGGGTGAGGTCCTTGATGTGTGCCCATTAGTCTTTTGTGTTTTAACAACCTGGGTAATGGGTTGTGTGTTAACATCCTGAGTTCTAGTATTGTGATATCCTGAGTTTTTTTGATGTAATGTCCTGAGCAGATGGCTGAGATGCCACATTCTGGGCTTTGGTTTGGTTCCGAGTTTGAGGTCTTGCCATGTGTTCATGGCGTATGTCAGTTTGCTTTGTGTGGGGATAGGAGGGGGGTGCAGCAGCTGGTGATGCCACCATGGTCTGGCTTCTGGATGTTGTATTTCGTCTATGGGATGGGTTTGGGTTTGAATCTGGCGAGGATGATTGGTGGTGGTGTCATGTGTTATCTTGGGTCCGGTGTTAATCTTCGTGGCTGGGACTCTTCTGTTGATTAGGGCTAGTTTCCAGATATCCGATAGACAGGAGGTATCATCACATTTATTCATGTTATGGGGGTGTTTCTCTATTTTGATGGCTTCTTATTCTCTTCTTGAAGTGTTCAGTTTTGGAGATTAATTTGGTTCCTTCAAAGTCAATTTTGTGTCCTGTTGTTTTAAGGTGCTGGAAAAGGGAGGAAGTTTTTTCTTCTTTTCTGATTGCATTCTTGTGTTCTGCAATGCATGCATTTATTCTCCTATTAGTTTGTCCAATATATGTGGCTGGGCAGATTTTGCATGGTATTTCATAGACTCGTTGGTTTTCTAGCTGGATCTTGTCTTTGGGGTTTCTTAAGATGTTGGCTATTTTTTGGTCAGGGCAGAAGGCTGTCTTGATGTTGTGTTTGTGGAGAATTTTGCTGATTTTATCTGTAATGCCTTTGATGTAAGGGAGGAGGGCGATGCTGTTGTCCTGTTCTGTGTCTGGGGGGTGACTCCCTTTGGATTAGGTTGATAATTGTGTTTCTTTGGAATCCGTTAGAGATTAATACATTTGTGAGCGTGTGTAATTCAGTTTTCAGGTGGTCTTTGTCGGCTAGGTGTTTGGTTCTGGAGATGAGAGTCTTGGCTACGGAATTGATCTGTGCAGGGTGGTGATTGATTGTGCATTTAAGTAGAGATTGGTGTGTGTGTTTTCCTGGTAGATGGTGTGTCCTAGGGAGCCATTGGGTTTTTTGTAGATTAGGACATCCAGAAAGGGGAGTTGGTTGTTAGCTTCTATTTCTATAGTAAATTGTATTTTGGGTTGTAGGCTGTTGAGATGCGTAGGAAGTTGTCCAATTTTTCTTTTCCATGTGTCCAAATTACGAAAGTGTCATCTACATATCTAAGCCAGAGTTTGGGTTTGTGTTCAGATTTATCTAAAGCATTGGTTTCAAAGTGAGACGGGTGAGAGGGGTGATCCCATAGGTGCTCCTTCTATCTGTTTGTATCTTTGTCCATTGTGGATGAAGTATGTGTTGGTTAGGCAGTAGTTGGTCAGATCTAGGAGATATATATATATATATGTAGGTCTTTGGTTATTCGGGTCTTCTCCCATGTAAAATTGGAAGTGTCTTGGCGACGTTTCGACGAAGTCTCATTCGTCATCTTCAGGCTGGTGTTCTCGGCTTCGTGCTTCCAGGAGCAATGTGTGATCGCAGCTGTTTCTTCCTTTTAACTGCCAACCCCCCATCCAATCAGAGCACAGCCAAGCCCCCAACCAATCAGAACACACCTCCACCCAATCAGAACACAGCCAAGCTCCCACCCAATCAGTTCACACCCCCACTGGCAGTTACATAAACAAATATATATATATATATATATATATATATATATATATATATATATATATATATATATATATATATACACGTGTGTGTGTGTGTGTGTGTGTGTGTACAGTTAATATTTCGGGGCTCAACCCATCCGGGGAAGAGCCTTCTCTGTGGGGGCACCTACTATCTGGAACGAGCTCCCCCAGGAGATACGTAGGATCCCGGATCTGCACACCTTCCACTGCGCTCTAAAGACCTTTTTATTTCACCAGGCGGGCCTGGCCTAATTTTCTCTCTCTTTTATAACAGAATTTTTAATTTTTAATATTTTTTAGTATTTTATATATTCAAATTTTAAAACTGGTTTTAAATTGATTGCGGTTTTAATTTGTCTGGGCCAAAACTATTTAATTTGATTTTAATTCTGCTTTTAAATTTTGCATGTATGGATTTTATTGTTGACTGTTCACTGCCCTGAGTCGGTGAATAATAATTAATATAAATAAATAAATAAAATAAATAAATAAGGTTTACCCAACATTCAGATGGTTCCCATCCTATTGGTGTTTCAGTGGGGCTTGAATACCCCTCCCTGCCCTTTAGCAAGCATGAGTGAAGCCTCCTTAGATTGTGCAAGTCTGTTTCACTCACACAATCTAAGGTGGCTTCACTCATGCTTGCTAAAGGGCAGGGAGAGGTATTCACACCCCGATTGTTGCCATCTTGCTATTCCTTATTTTCTTTTCTTATTGCATTTTTTTAAAAAAGCTTTTTAATTATGAGCTGCCCCAGAGTCTTCGGGGCCAGGCAGGCACAACTAACCAACCAATCAATCAATACCACAAATAAGTCTGTAATCTATAAGAACTGATGGTCCAAATGTGATGAGAAGACAACCCTTTACTCTACTGACTTGTGAACCCTTTCTTAAAGGGGGTGGGGGAGAAAAAATGGGTACTTTTCATCACCACCAAAACAAAAAACAGGGAACAGCTTTCATTTAGTCCTGGTTTCAATTATTACAGGTATCTAGGATAAAAATTCTCTATTGCAGAGTAGCTTAAATTTTCTGAGCATATCTACTTTTATTTCATAGGATGAAATATAATTTTTTTTTTTTGAAATTCTCCAATTCCCTAATGTAATGTATGTCACATGGCCTATAGCAGGGGTGTCAAACTTGATTTCATTGAAGCCTTCATCAGGGTTGTGTTTGACCTTGGGGGGGCAGGGGGCATGATCGAGGGGCATGGCCCGATCAATGTTACTCATGTTGGGGGCGTCTCTGGTGGCTCGAATGTTCTGCCAGCAAAAATGGGCTCCTGAGTTCCATTTTCAGCAGCGATGGCCTCCTGCAACCCCATGTCAGCATAAATGGAGCTCCATTTTCACTGGCAGAGTCACTGTAGGCCGGTCCTTTTCTGTTTCCAGGGCGGCCCTGCAGGCCAGACCTAAGCACCCCTAAGAATCAAGAAAAATATATTTTAATGTAGATTTTTTAAAAAAAGCATTGCTATGGGTTGAAGGTACTTCTTATTCTCTGTATTGGAGGAGAGAAAGAGAGACTGAACTGCTAATGCAATCATAATTAAATAAATTTTAGAGTGGTATGTTATGCTCTGCATTTATAAAGCAGTACCTAGTTGTACTTTAAGCCAAACATACACTGAGGAAGCAATTGCTTTTTGGAAAAAGCAATCTTAATTAGTTATGGGCATGTGGTAGACTGTGCATTTGGAAATTGATGGATCCTGAACTAATTCTGCGGCTCTGTGGTATAAATAGAAGTGATTTTCTCAATCACACCAGCTAGTTCTGCGACTTGGTTTCATTTTTTAAAAAAATTCTTCCCTGCTGTTTGAAAGGTTTATATCAAATACAGAGAATGTACTTGACTGGCAAAATACACCAAGCACTACGTAATTATCATGATGAATGCAGCAGCCATGGTATATGCTTAGTTAACTAAGAATTTTAATGTGGTGATGTGAGGGATTTTTGGAGAAAAATGTTCTCTTCTGAGGGGGAGAAAAGCAGAAGGGAAGGAATGGGAATAATTAAACTTCTTTTGGTGTAGAAAGCAGCATTTAGATCTCTGCAACTGTAGCATAGGTACATTGAATTAATTTGGAATTACTTTTGAACACTGGTGTTCTTGGGAAAAGGAATTGTGAGTTTTATATATTTTAATTGAATTGGGTTGGAATATATACTCAGAATGATTACAACACCAGAGATTGTATTATCTGCTGCCTCAGGATAAAGCTTATAGAACAATTCCCTGAAAGAAAGGTGATCTTTGAATGTAGGATCACATAAATAGAAAGTTCAAGCATTAGGTCTTATAGATAGCTAAGAGCAAGGCTGTTAAAAGAATTTCAAAGACAACTGTGTCACTTTAAAAACAATCCTCCGGCATAAAGTATGCTGTAGAAGGGAAATAATATGATAGAAATCTAAGCTATTCTAAGCACATTTTTAGAAAATGGATACACACACAAAATACACACACAACTCTGTCCTTGACTATTTCCAAATTTGTTGAGTCTTACAAACTATAATGGGAAAATATATTAGTCTACTCTACCAGCATTTGCTTAAAATATATTGGTCATTTTGCATTTTTAGTTTTACTATGTGATGAGTTTTGTTAATTTGTGTTATATTTATTTTGACTTCCACAACAAAATCTGAAGCCATCAGATCTCCACCTAGTAATAAAAGTGTCAAGGTTCTGACTAATGAACCCAAATAAATCAGAACTCTGAAACTGGGATCCTCCTTAAAGATCGTCTTTATTTATTTTTTAATAGTTTATTTATATATTTTCTCTTTACATACATAAGTGCTTTGTGAACAGCGTATTCAGTGGTGGGATTCATTTTTTTTAACAACCGGTTCTGTGGGCGTGGCTTAATTGGGGGTGTGGCTTGGTGGTCATGTGACTAGGAGGGCCTGGCTAGCTGGTCATGTGACTGGGTGGGCATGGCTAGCTGGCCATGTTACCGGGTAGGCATGGCTAGCTGGTCATGTAACCGGGTGGACGTGGCTATCTGCATAGGGACTACTCAGAGGGCTGAAAAAAGTCATTTCTAACTGGTCCTTGCATTTTTTTTTTTTTATTGCAAAAGTTTTACAATTACATTTTCACCCCTTTTTTCCCCCCCCTCGACCCGCCCCAAACTTCCCAACCTCCCTAACCCACCCTAACCCACCCCTGGTCCTTGCATTTTTGACCGGTCCTCACACTTATGACCATCCTCACATTTATGCCCGTTGCGGCATTCTTAACAACCATGTCACTCATTTCACAACTGCTTCTCTTCACCATGGTGACAAGATAGGGCAAAAACGTAAAATGTGAGGACAGTCGTAAGTTCAAGGATTGGTCAAAAGTGCGAGGACCAGTCAAAAATAGCCCTCCGAGTAGTCCATATGCTCAAAAGGACTACCCAGAGGGCTGAAAAAAGTGATTTCTGACAGGTCCTTGCACTTTTGACCAGTCTTCGCACTTATTAGTGTAGATGTACAGCTGTGTGTCATCAGCATACTGATGAACACTCACCCTGAAACCACGGATGATCTCACCTAGCGATTTTACATAAATGTTGAACAGAAGGGGTGAGAGGACTGACTCTTGTGGCACCCCACAAATAAGGTGCCTCGAGGTCGACCTCTGCCTCCCTGCCAACACAAACTGCGAACGGTCAGAGAGGAAGGAGGAGAACCACCGAAGCACGGTGCCCCCTATTCCTAACCCCTCCAGCCGGTGCAGTAAGATACCATGGTCGATGGTATCAAAAGCCACTGAGAGATCTAATAGGACCAGGATAGAGGAGAAACCTCTGTCCCGAGCCCTCCAGAAATCATCCACCAATGTGACCAATGCCGTTTCCGTGCTGTATCGTGACTTGAAGCCCGACTGGAACGGATCCAGATAGCCAACTTCATCCAGGTATCGGGGTAGTTGTCGCGCCACCACACTCTCAACAACCTTCACAACAAAGCGAAGATTGGAGACTGGACAATAATTTGATAATATAGCCGGGTCCAGGGAAGGCTTCTTGAGGAGGGGCTTCACAACTACCTCTTTCAAGGCGGCGGGAAAGACACCCTCACTCAGAGAAGCATTTATAATCCCCTGGAGCCAGCCTCGTGTAACCTCCTGAGAGGCCAGTACCAACCAGGAGGGACACGGGTCCAATAAATATGTGGCAGCGTTAAGCTTGCCCAGAATCCTGTCCATGTCCTCAGGAGCCACAGAGTCAAACTCTTCCCAGATAACGCTCTCAAGACCTACCCCTGTCTCCTCCCCTGGATCTACCCAATCAGAGTCCAGGCCTTCCCGAATCTGAGTGACTTTATCATGCAGGAATTGTACAAAATCCTCAGCTCAACCCTGTAAGGGATCTTCCCATACCCCCTACCTGAAGTAGGGAGCGGGTCACCCTAAACAGCGTGGCTGGGTGGTTCTCTGCAGATGCAATAAGAGCAGAGAAGTAGCTAGACTTTGCCACTCTTATCGCCAATAGGTAGGTCTTAATATAAGATCTCACCTGTGTTGGGTCAGATTCAGATTGGCTTGTCCTCCAATCACTCTCCAGGCATCTTTTCTGATGCTTCATCTCTCTCAGCTCCTCGGAAAACCAAGGAGCTAGATGAGATCGGCATCGGGTCAGAGGCCGCAAAGGCACGATGCGGTCCAAGACCCAGTAGCCGCCCTGTCCCAGGCGACCATCAGGTCCTCAGTCGAGTCATGAGCCAGAGTCTCAGGAAATGGCCCAAGCTCCGTCAGGAACCTTTCGGGCACCTGGGATGGAACCATTTGGTTGGTTCCGTCTCCCTGCGGTGGGCGGAAGTGACTTGAAAGTCAATGTGAAGGAGAGAATGATCAGACCATGACAAGGGCTTGATGTCTATATCCCCTATTCTTAGATCATTCAGCCACTGATCAGAGACAAAAATCAAGTCCAGAGTGTGATTCCCCAAGTGGGTGGGGCCTTTAACTACCTGGGTCAGGTCCATGGCCATCATGGAAGCCATGAACTTCCGAGCCGTCTCCGACATCTCACCAGCGGATGGCAGGTTAAAATCCCCCATAACAATAAGTCTGGGGGTTTCCACCGCCACCCTGGCTATAATGTCAAGCAGCTCAGGCAGGACCGCTGTTACTTGGCAGAGAGCCAGGTACGCAATCAATAGGCCCATCTGAATCCCCTGACTCCACTTCACAAGGAGGGACTCATATCCGGCTATCTGAGGAACAGTGGCCTCCCTCAGGCAAAGACTTTCTCTAATGATTGCTGCCACTCCCCTACCCCTTCCCTGAGTCCTTGGCTGATGAAATGCACAGAAACCTGGCGGGCACATTTCCACAAGGGGAACTCCTCCCTCCTGGCCTAACATGAACATGAATATTCCAATTATTTCCATGCAATCCAATTTCTTACAAATCAATTAATTATGTTTACCAATAATAATAAACCAAATAATTTCCCCCATATATTCTTCCAAACCACAACTTAACCATTTCTGCTTTCAACACAATATACAATTAATAGTATCTCAATTATTACAATTCCCTAGTTAAATAGAGCTTTTTTTTCTTTTGTGTTTTAAAATCTTAAACTCTCCTCTTTTGCCCTAAATTTCCTATTGTTTGCAGTTTTGCACCTACCTTTTTTGGTGAGGAAAAGGAAATCTCTCTCTGCCTCATTTTGTCACATTGCAGCAAAGACCCTGCTTTACTTTCAGTTTCACTTTTTCAGCATAGCTAGTGGAAAACAAATCTGCTCGAGCACTCTTTGCAGCAAGCAAAGAGCTTGCAAAACAAGAGCTTGCAAAAGAGCCTGAGCAAAACAGCTGAGAGCAAATTAGCTGAGAGTCGGGAGGCTATCTAATCAACTTGTGCTAATTAACCGATGCTGAAGCTGAAGGGGCTGTTTTTTCTTGCTGTTTGCTTGCAAGGAGGTAAGTGCTGCGAGGCACAGGCCAAAGGGTGGGGGCCACCCTCCTTGCCACTTAGCCCCCCTGTTGCCCCGCTTGCCTCTTACCGCCCCCTAAGGCATTCCACCCCCCCAGGGGACAGTACTGCCCACTTTGGCAACCACTGGCTTAACTACTTAACTACTTAACAATCGGTTCTACCGAAGTAGAATCCCACCACTGGGTCTACCCATTTATTTTTGCAGGCATCGGTCTACTCATTTGTTTTCTTTTAACACTGATCAGCTGTAGGGTGACCCTTTGAAGCCCTGCGGCAGCTGCGAGGCCAATAAAATTATAAAAAACCACCGAACCATTTGTTAAATTGCTGGCTCGCCCACCCCTCGCCCAGTGGTGCGGAAGGGCAGGGCAAGGGGTGGGGCGAGCCAGCAATTTAACAAACGGTTCGGCTGAACTGCCTAGAACTGGCAGAATCCCACCACTGAGTGTATTGTCTGGATCAATTTGCTTACATAATAGTACTTTTCCAGTTCCTAATTTCTACCTCTACTATTCCACCAATGAAAACCAAGTCCCATGTCTGAAAATATTCCATATCTTCTTTTTCTTTTATCTTTAATGTCAATCTGTCCATTTCTGCACAGTCTAGTATGTTTTTTTTTTTAAATTACATCTTCTGTAGGTGTTTCTTCATTTTTCCAATGCTATGCAAATACAATCTTTGCTGCTGTCAAAACATGTAATATTAAGTATATATTCCCGTTATCATACTTTTCTGGTACTATGCCTAACAAAATTATTTCTGGTTTATAATCTATATGCTGCTTTAACATTTTTTCTAACCATGTATGTATTTTTGTTTTTTTGTTTTTTTTGCTTTTGTACATGTCCACCACATGTGGTAATACGTGCCCGGTATCTGATAACATTTCCAACATTTGATGGACATGTTTTTAAACATCTTTGCTAATCTCACCAGTGGTAAGTGCCATCTATAGAACATTTAATACAGGTTTTCCTTATAAGAGGTTGCCATTGTCAAATTACAGTTTCTTTCCCAAAGTTTTTGCCATTTGTCTAATTCTATAGTGTATCCAAAAACTTTGCCCACACTATCATTGTCTCTTTTACCTGTTCATCTTCCATTTTTAATGGAAGTTGTATATTTTCTTTATTAACTTTTCATCTACTGCTAATATTACTTGATCAAATGTTGTTTGCTCTTTATAAAAGCCATATATCTTAATATTCTTCTTGTATCTCACTTGTGAGATACATGTGGCAAATATGGTGGCCACATATTTGCATATGTGGCCACCATGATAACTCTATAATACCTTGATTCTGCAATTCTTGTTTAGTTTCAGTTGTGTGGCAACTGAGGAACAGAAAAATGGCTGCTGCCAGGTTCTGTTTGAATTTGACAAAAAGCTTTTGAAGCCCAGCTAAAAGATTATGATAGCTTTGGTGAATATAGCAATAATGCCTAGATTTATATATCGTTTCATAGTGCTTTATAGCCCTCTCCAAGCAGTTTACAGAGTCAGCATATTGTCCCCAACAATCTGGCTCCTCATTTTACTGACCTCGGATGGGTGGAAGGCTGAGTCACAGTGGTGCAGTGGTTAGAGTGCAGTACTATAGGCTACTTCTGCTGATTGCTGACAATTTGTCAGTTCAAATCTCACCAGGCTCAAGGTTGACTCAGCCCTCCATTTTTCCGAGATGGGTAAAATGAGGACCCAAATTGTTGGGGGCAATATGCTGACTCTGTAAACCACTTCGAGAGGGCGGTAAAGCACTATGAAGTGGTATATAAGTCCAAGTGCTATTGCTATTGAGCTGGTCAGGATTGAACCGCTGGTAATCAACCGAATCAGCCTGCAATACTGCATTCTAACCACTGTGCCACCCAGAACAGAATATAGAACTTTACTATGGCACCATGAATATAGAACTTCAATGACAAAGCCTTTTGGTTTTTCAAAGACCACAGGAACAATTGTTCACAGTATCAGTATTCTAATCCTTTATAAAACTGTTAGGAAAGTTTAGCACAAGGAATTTTTATACTGTATGTTGGTTCAAAATAAAAATGGCTATGACCTGAAGAGGCAGAAAGAAGGTTGTTTGTATTTCACTCAGCAGAATCTCTTACCAAAATCTAAGTAAAAAAACCTGCTTCTCGGTTTCTCACCCAGAAAATAAAATGATAATGACACCACTGCCACAAGTCATATGACAATCTGTCTTTTTATACTTTCACAAAGAATCGGAGCCTTTCAGAACATTCTTGATATGTCTCCTATGTCTAATTTATTATCGCTGCAGGATGGATACATAATTAAAACGAGTCAGGGCCAAACACAGAAAAGCTGCCAAAGTCAGAGAGCTGGCATGTGCATTATCAATTTCATTGATGGTTCATTGCTGCAGCATATGATTTTCCTACTAGCTAAATTATGTTTTCCTGATTGGATACTTTTATTTTGTCGCATTTGTCGCATTTCTATGCCACCCAACTCCCAAGGGACTCCTTTGCTAAATACTAAATATTTTGTTACAATGTATTAGCATTTTTTATATTTATTTTTTTTTATTTTATATACATAAAAGGAGAAAGCTTCAGCAATTATTTAAAATAATGTGAAAATAATGAAGCAAAAGGTGGTATGGCAATAATAGTCCTACTTGAAATATTCTACACTGAATATCTGCTCTCTGAATGGCACAAGTACAGAAATCCTTTAATTATTAGCTGGACTATGATGCTTGATATTTGTCTTCAGCCTGGGCCTATGAGTTCCAAATATAACACATCCAGATTAGTTATAAGGAAAATAATAAATGAAGGCATCACAATGGCACAGAATGAAACAAAATCAGGGGACAGTTTGTACTATGTATCCTAAATAATTAAAACTATTTCAAGGTTGACTTTGGTTTAGAATTTTCAACCATCTGCTCCAATAGTCAAAGATCCTTGCACTTATGGGCATCTTTACCAAATAACTGGAAATAGATCCCCTTCATTATAGTAGCAATACCCCTTGATTTTATTCATGAATGCAGATCTTAAGTATCTGCAATCCTTTTGTATATTGATACAAACTGACATACTGACATTTAAGTCTTTAAAAACCTTAGGTTTGGCTTTATATTCCCTCTCCCCAATGTTCCTGTGGCTTTATTTCAGCATCTGGCTTTCTGTAATGATGTCCTTCCCTGTTGGAACCTATGTTGGCATAGTCTAATTTATCCAGAATTTGCAGGGAGAAAGTTGGTTGTTGCTGTTTTGGCTATGCAAATGTTCACTTACTCTAGGACAATAATATGCCATCTGCCTAGGAGGAATGCACATCCAGTGCATAAACATTTCTGCAAGAATAGGATTGGGAATAATGTTTTGGAGCCAGTTACTCTTCTAGCCAGTTACTCTTCTATCATTTGATAGATTTGTACTTGCATGCTCCTGTTTGAAGTATCTTTGCTTTTATTATTAACCATTCACTCTTTTTAGGAGGAGGAATTAATGACTTTGAAAATTATTTCAGGGACATTCAACAGCTGTTTGTGGAAATGTACATTGGGTATAGTTATCTCCATTTCATCACTGTCATGAAAAAATGTAAAATATACAATCTCTCTGATCATAATATATACTAAGCAAGTAAACAGCTCCAAAATTGTCAGCAGTGTGTAATAGCCCACTTTAATGTATTCTCTTAAGCTATTAACACTGACACTTTGCAGCTTAAAACAGCACTGCATTTCATCTGTATATTTTCTGTTGCTCTTAAACAGAAAAAAATATTTTTCTTCTCTGGAAGTCTTTATAAAGTATCTATAAAACAAATACTGTGGAGTGGCAGCTGTTTTGAAAAACATAAAACTACACTAGAAGGAGTTTGAGAGTTTAATTTTGCATTGCATGTTACTAATAATGGTCCTGATTCTGCTGTGTAGGTATAATTGCATATTGAAATAGAACCATGATCAATGTTAGCATTGACATTTTGTTATTCGTAAGTTCAACTATATCATGTTCCACATTAGGTTTGTGGTTCCTTACCTATCCATGTTTCTCTGAAAATAAGACTAGGGCTTATTTTTGGCAGGGTGTCTTATTTTCCCCCCATGTATGGGAGGCCCACTTCTTCTGCTTGCTGGCGGTGGGGCAGGAGGCCGTGTGTCATGCCAGTGCCGCCACTGTGAGGCCGGGTGTGGAGCTGTCCCACACTCCCTGCACAGGCCTTCCTCAGGTTCCCCACAGCCAGGCCACTCATGCTCCAACACTTGCCTCACCTCCAGCAGCTCCATCCATCAGGACCCCACATGCCTTGTACCAGCTTACTTCAGGGCCTCCGCAGCTAGGCCATCCACACCCCAACACCTGCCTTGCCTTGCTTTGCCTTGTGGCCATGGCACCACCACACTGCTTGGCCTCTTGCCCCATTACAGTCATGAGCAAGCAGAAGAAGTGAGTTGGCAGCCATTTGGGTTCCTACTGTACATGGCTGCCAGTGCTGCCGCTGTGAGGCAGGCATTGGGGCATGGATGGCCTGTCTGCAGGTGCATAAGCAATTCATTCATCTCAACCAAGTGCATACTGATAATACCTCTACATTTACTATTTATACTTTTACCTAAAGATAGACATAGTGATGGAGAAGTAGTATATGAAGGAACAGTCCTTCATTAACAGATTTGGAGTGTTTCTATACTCTGTGATGTGAAAAACAATGTCCAGAATAAGTCAATCGTGCTTCCTGGGGTTATCATATGACTACATGATGTTGCATATAATCTCATTCTAAGGAATACTGCAAGGGCCATTTCTTCTGTGAAAATAAATAAATATCCTGACTGTTTTCTATATGTTGAGAAGTAAAATAAATTTCTTCTTCCTCTAGGAGTAGACTTCATTCCTGTTATGGCTTATTCTGCCAATGAACCACTCAGAATCCAAAAGGGGAAAAAAAATATTCCTTCCAAAAATGTAAAATTATTTGCCATCATTAATAGACATGTGCACATTTTGTAGAAATACACTTTCTGTTGTAATGTTGGATATTGTGCTCAGCTTAGCTGAGCATATCTTTGTCAACATTTTCTGAAAGACATATGTGCAAGTTCATAAAGCTTGACAGGTTGGCAGGCAGCTGTATAGGAAGATTAACTATTGACGCAGATGCATTTAAATCCTAAAATGAACAATATGTTTTGGAAGTCTAATTTTTGCCTGGCTATAAAAGTAGACATTTTCCCTTACTGAGATATTTAATTTTGCAATATGATTTAATTCACTTACACAAAAGAAAGCAAGGCACTAACACTGTCATTATTGACAGTTCCTTTTTATTTTGTTTCCCTTTCTCCCCACCCCTTCTCTATTAAAAGTCATGTAGACTGCCTAAAATGTGTTTATGAGGCAGAAGGGCTCAGTAGCTCCAGTAGCTGTTACAGCTACATGGTAAGAGCATAAGCACTTTACTGCTAAAACTCAAAGGGGAGGAGGAAGCTTATAGTAATCCACAAAGGGTGAGAGCAAGTTGAGCTGAGCTGATATAAGAGAAGAAAACCTGTTTAGAAAGAATTCCACAATAAAGCACAACACAGACATTGGTAAACCACTTCTATATTGGATAGGAACAGGAACAGGAGTAGAGAGTGGGGTGGGGTGGGGTGAGGTGGGATGGGATGGGATGGAATGGAATGGAATGAGTCACAATGTTCTTTTTTAGCTAAAGAGACAATACTGAGTTTTTATGAATAAGTTTGGACTTAATGACCATACCCGAACAATGCATATACAGATACAAAAACATGTTTTAAGGAACATTGGTCATTGACAGTACCAATTTTGAAAGTTCTTTGTTTTACAAAGACATTTACAATTAGAAAATGGGAAGTGGAAATCAAGGAAAGCTGGAAATTGTCAAAGGAAAAATAAAGTGCATTGTTTTAATGTTTTGGAATAAATAGATTTAAATGGACTAGATTGTGCCATCATAAATAGATGATTAGATAGTATATTTTTCAGGACATAAAACCAAACAAAATGGCAACAATACACAAAATGACAATGCTAAATAGATGATTAGATAGTATATTTTTCAGGCCATAAAACCATACAAAAGCAGCAATAATACACAAAAAGGACAGTACTAATTATGTGCCCAGCTATAACCTAATAAACAACAGAATCATATTTTTTTATTTTTAGAATTATGCATGTTTAGTGAAGAGCAGTGTTGTAGAAGTCTACAGATATAAAACAAAATATAATGAGAACTTACATGATGGAGGATATTGAGGAATTCTGCAATTAGAGGTTATAATTATAACAGAGAGAAAGGATGTAGTACTTCTAATGATTTTAATTTAATTTAATTTAATTTAATTTCCAATTTATATACCGCCCTTCTCCCTGAGGACTCAGGGCGGTGTACAGCCAAGATAAAAAACATAGAATACAAATATTAAAACATTTAAAAATATATATAGATTTGGGCCAAAAGTTAAGAATCACAAACTAATTAAAAAATTTAAAAATTTCTTCTAAGCCAACCCGGCTTGCTGGAAAAGATGGGTTTTCAGGGAACGACGGAAGGCATTGAGGTCATGGATTCTCCTTATCTCCGGGGGCAACTGATTCCAGAGAGTGGGAGCCCCCACAGAGAAGGCCCTCCCCCTGGGGGCCACTAGCCTACATTGTTTGGCTGATGGCACCCTGAAGAGGCCCTCTCTGTGGGAGCGCACGAGTCGATGGGAGGTCGTTGGTAGCAGCAGGTGGTCTCGGAGATAGCTAGGCCCTATGCCATGGAGCGCTTTAAAGGTGATAACCAACACCTTGAAGCGCACCCGGAAGACCACCGTGAGCCAGTGCAGCTCGCGCAGGAGCGGTGTTACATGGGAGCGCCATGTTGCTCCCATCACTACCCGCGCTGCTGCATTCTGGACCAGCTGGAGCCTCCGGGTGCTCTTCAAGGGGAGCCCCATGTAGAGAGCGTTGCAGTAGTCAAAGCGAGAGGTGACGAGGGCGTGAGTGACTGTGCACAAGGAATCCCGATCAAGAAAGGGCCGCAACTGGCGAATCAGGCAAACCTGATAAAACGTCCCCCTGGTAACAGCCGTCAGATGTTCCTCCAAGGACAGCTGCCTATCCAGGAGGACTCCCAGATTGCGAGCCCCTTCAGTGGGGGCCAAAGACTCGCCCCCAATAGTCAGCGATGGAGTCAACTGACTATATCGGGATGCTGGGAGCCACAGCCACTCAGTCTTGGAAAGGTTGAGCTTGAGCCTGTTCCTCCCCATCCAGATCCGCACAGCCTCCAGGCACTGGGACATCACTTCAAGGGCATCGTTGGGGTGGCCTGGGGTGGAGATGTACAGCTGGGTGTCATCAGCGTACTGGTGGTATCTCACCCCAAAGCCACGGATGATCTCGCCCAGCGGCTTCACATAAATGTTGAACAGAAGGGGCGAGAGGACTGATCCCTGCGGCACTCCACAGATGAGAGGCCTCGAGGTCGACCTCTGCCCCCCTGCCAACACAAACTGCGACCGGTCGGAGAGAAAGGAGGAGAACCACCGCAACACAGTGCCTCCCACCCCCAACTCTTCCAGCCGGTGCAGCATGATACCATGGTCGATGGTATCAAAAGCCGCTGAGAGATCTAATAGGACCAGAACAGAGGAATAACCTCTGTCCCGAGCCCTCCAGAGATCATCCACCAACGCGACCAATGCCGTTTCCGTGCTGTGCCCAGACCTGAAACCCGACTGGAACGGATCTAGATAGGATGTTTCCTCCAGGAATTGCGGAAACTGTTGCGCGACCACACTCTCAACAACCTTCGCAATGAAGCGAAGGTTGGAGACAGGACGATAGTTGGCCAATATTGCTGGATCCAGGGACGGCTTCTTGAGGAGAGGCCTCACCACCGCCTCTTTCAGGGCAGCGGGGAAGTGACCCTCACTCAAAGAAGCATTAATGACGCCCTGGAGCCAGCCTTGTGTAACCTCCCGGGAAGCCAGTACCAACCAGGAGGGACACGGGTCCAGTAAACATGTGGCCGCACTAAGTCTCCCCAAAATCCTGTCCACATCATCGGGAGTCACAGCATCAAACTCCTCCCAGATAACATTCTCAAGACTGTTCCTCGTCACCCTGCCCTGATCTACCCAGTCAGAGTCCAGATCCCCCCGGATCTGAGCGATTTTGTCATACAGGTATTGTCCGAAATCCTCCGCCCTGCCTTCTAAGGGATCCTCCCGCACTCCCAGATGGAGCAGGGCGCGGGTCACCCTAAACAGGGCGGCCGGACGATTCCCTGATGACGCAATAGAGGCGGAAAAGTAGTTAGACTTTGCCATCTTTATCGCCACTAGGTAGGCCTTAATATGCGACCTTACCAGTGTTCGATCAGATTCAGCGAGACTGGCCCTCCAACCACTCTCCAGGCGTCTTTTCCGGCGCTTCATTTCCCTCAGCTCCTCAGTAAACCAAGGAGCCGCACGGGATCGGCATCGGGTCAGAGGCCGCAAAGGCACAACTCGGTCCAAGGCCCCACCAGCCGCCCAATCCCAGGCGGCTACCAGGTCCTCGGCCGAGTCATGTGCTAGATCCTCAGGAAATGGCCCAAGCTCCGTCTGGAACCTATCAGGATCCATCAGGCGCCTGGGGCGGATCCATCTAATTGGGTCCGCCTCCCTGCGGCGAGGGGTTGTGGTTCGAAGATCTAGGCGAAGGAGTGAGTGGTCAGTCCATGACAAGGGTTCCACGTCTATATCCCCTATAACAAGACCACTCAACCACTGGCCAGAGACAAAAATCAAATCCAGAGTGATGGTTGTGATCCCCAAGTTGGAAAAAGAGAAATTGGTTTTACAGGAAGATTTGGATGAGGATAAAAAAAAAGTGAAGGAGTTAGTTTAATAGAGTTTTCTATTTAGCCATAAAAATAATTCTTGGTTTATAACTCACATGTGCTTCAAGGAAGATAAACTCAAGTACAACATCTGGACATCACCAGATGGACAACATGTAGATTAAATGACTGCATTAAAGGAAATAGAAAGGGAAGGAGTTGGCCATCTAGCCATCCAGGATATTTGCAAGTGCATATTGTGAAGCAGACCATGAATTAGTATAAAATGTGCAGGTTATTTGGTGATCAAAGAAAGTTGGTGTGCCTAGAGGATATCCAAGCACAATAAAGAATAGAAGTGATACCCTTTGCTTGTGAAAGAAAAAAAACCTGACAAATAGAAAGAGATATGAGATATTATGAAAACCTAAGCAGAAAAGAAATGTGTTCTCAAACTTTCAAAGAAGAAAACATTCAAGTTTCTTTCAGAACAAGCTATTGTGATAGCCAGGGAAGACTGAAGATGAAAGCCTTGGGCAATAAGAAGAATGTACAATGACTGGAAACAGACTGTCAACACAAGCAAGAAAGGAAACAACAGATATCTCAATCAAAAATGTGAAGTAACAGAGGAAAATAACAGAAAAGAATTTTAAAAGGTTATTTTAACAAGAAAGAAATAATCTCTCTTGTTAAAGTGTTAATCAGGATAAAAGAGGTCAAAAGATAATAGAAAGACTATTTCTTTGCAAATAGGATTATCAGATGAAATATTTGTAGAAAAATATATATATTCAAGAGCAGGCTTTGCTGGAAAATGAGGATCCAGAGACAATAAACCTGCTGACAGTTTCAAAAATGAATTTGTCATAACACTGAAGAAGAGGTTCTTTGCCAAGAATATTAAATTGGGGGACCAACCTTGAAGAATGTGCAGCAATGGCAAAATTGACGGTATATATCCATAATAGTAGTCTAACCAAATTTTAGCAGGAACGGTTCCCCTTATGTATTACAATACACAGCAAGGCAAAATTAGATGTCTGGAATATGGTTTCTAGGGAAAAAGTTAAGGATAATCAAAATAATAAAAGAGAGGAATTTAAATGAAAACAAGTGATAACTTTTAATGTTCAATATAAAGTATAGATATCTAGGTTTTGATCAGTAGTTGGGGAAATAAATGCAGGGGAAAGAAAAGGAAGAATGTGTCACTAGAAAGTTAAGCTGTAATGTTTTATTTATGCTTAATAATTATTTCTTTTTGTTTCTACTTTCACTATCTAAATTAGATTTTCTTTCCTTTGTATTTCTCTATTTTTATAATACAAATATCTTTAAAAAGAGGCCATAAAACAACTTTCAAATAAAAACACAAGACACATTCAGAATACCCAATACATTGTTTAAAGCTATAGAAGAACTGCTGATTAAAATACTAATATCTCTGGATCAACAAGTAGCATACCAGAGTAAGTGGACTATAGATTGGACAGTATCAGTATATGGAATATACTGAAGGAGAAAATGGGCGAAATATCAAACCTTTTTACAAATTTCTCACACATAATTTTTTAAGATTTTGCAAAGACTAAATCTATAATAGAAAGAGAAATGTCAAATGAGCCAACAGGGTTCAGAAAAATCAAAGGAATACAAGATAGTTAGTATAAAATGCATAAAGGCAAGATGGGAAATTAAGAAAGAGATATACTTTAGCTTTATTGGTGCAAGGTCTTTGTGTTAATACCAGAATGTGGGGAATATTAAAGCTAATGGATTAGGAATAAGAAGAAGTACATGTATGTACTTGACACATCAGATGTGAGCAGTGGTGGGATTCAAATTTTTTTACTACCGGTTCTGTGGGTGTGGCATGGCTTAGTGGGTAGGGGAAGGATACTGTAAAATCTCCATTCCCACCCAATTTCAGGGGAAGGTTACTGCAAAATCCCCATTTCCTCCCAATCAGCTGGAACTTGGGAGGTAGAAAATAGATGGGGGTGGGACCAGTCAGAGGTAGTATTTACCGATTCGCCAAACTACTCAAAATTTCTACTACCAGTTCTCGAGAACTGGTCAGAACCTGCTGAATACCACCTCTGCATGTGAGCATATGATAAAAGATAAATAAATACTATGCTTGCAAAATAGGGGGATGGGGGAAAGTGGGGGGATGATGAAAGAGATTAATGTAAAAGTGGAAGGTACAGGCAGAAAATGAAATGGGTGGATAAAATCCATGGTGAAGAACTATGGGTGTTCACTGATGATATTAATAAGGGGGAAGTTACTGAAACATATAGTCACTATGAGATCTAGCTAACTACACAATAAACCAGTTCCAAGAGAGCCAATTTCGTCTTAAGTCATCAGGCTGGAAACAGGAGATCATGATTTTCAACACAAAGGCATCTGGGTGATCTTGGTCCACTGTCCAGTCATTCTCTCTCAGCCCCAGGAAGAAGATAAGGGCAAACCACATGGTCAAGAAAACTGCAAGAACTTGTCCAAGCAGTCATCAGGAGCTAAGATTTACTTGAAGGCACCACATAAACAAGCAAACCAGTTCAGGACAGAAGGAGCTCTTCTTCATCTGCTAAAGTTTTCCTCCCTATAAACTGTTATTTCATGCTTTATACCAGAACTCTGAATATTCAGACAAGAGTGTAACAATCATAAAATATACAAATTCCACATGAAATAAAATAATGTTGTGCAAGACATAAATTGGAGTTAAATGATCACAGTTACGATGCTGTGAAACTTAATTAAAATATGTATCGCGGCTTATATTTTTATGTGCATTACATAATTTTACAGAATATGATCTGTTCAGTTCTCTACATGAACTGTTACTACCCTGTTTCCCCCCCAAATATGACATCCCCTGATAATAAGCCCAATCGGGCTTTTGGCAATAAGGCCAAGCGCTTATTTCAGGGTTCAAAAAAATAAAAGACAGGGTCTTATTTTTTGGGAAACACAGTAGCACTTCGCTTTTCTAGCCCTGAAGTACATAGGGAGAGTAGATGGAAAATTGAACTATATCATGTTCTGAAACAATAAAAGAAAACTTGTTATGGGGAAAGATGAGGCAGCATTTATTCAAACACCCTGATGGGATTTTTGCAAGATTACTTTCTCAAAGAAATATTGTGGCAGGGAGAAAGTAGTCCGGTGCCCCATGCTGGACAAACAATTAGACCCATTATGAACCACTATGCGTTACAAGAAAAATATTATTTTCAGTTTCTCAACCCTCTTCCTATAAGGCACTTTGGGGAAAATGGTGATCTAAGGAAGGAGTGAGGATGTGGCAGAATTAAATCTGAAATAAGCAATCTGATATTTGTCTGCAGCAGTCCTTTAGCTAAACTTAATTAAATTTCAATTTATTCTACATTACCTTAATTTTTCAAAAGCTTTTTTTTTTTTTTTGGGTCAGATTTACTTATTCTTCATAGCCTTTTCACAGCACAATCCTCTGTTCACATCCTTCTACAAAATGTGCATGACTCATCATTTAAATATCTGAAGATTTTGATGGTTGTTATAATCTCTTTTCAGATGATAAATGACCCGTTCTAGAATCATAGTAAAAATGTGCTCTTCAGTCATTTTTTCCTTTTTTTGCAAATGGATCTGAACAGCAGATTATAAAAATAGAACTGCCAAAGCCTGACACTATTTTAATGTAATGGATTGCTATTTAAAGACCTTTTTTTACAGATATGTGGTACTTAACATATGGCTCAGTCTTTAGCAAAATCTGGAATTGAAACAGCATATCTCCTAAATCTGTTACGTTCTAGATCTAGTATTTTCGTTGATCCCAGAATGTTGTTTCATGTTTTTGAAATGCATTGCAGAAATGGACTCGCTTCATATGATAACATGATACCATGTTACCTTCTGGTGTTGGAGTCCAATGTGCATGCATTCAGATATACTGCATAGGATTATTCTATGCTTGCAGTGCACCCCAAGGGAGAAAACAATAAACTGGAAATTACAATTGTAATATCAGTATAATAGAAAGTAACAGTACTTCCATTCTCTTGAATTCATTTCTAATATAAGAATGTAGTGAAGGCTTTTCAAACTGCTCATAGATAAGTTTGCAATGCAAGGTAGATCAGGTGCTACAGGAAATATAAACATGGGAAACCCAGTGGATATCCAAGTGGCTCCCCCTGTCTTAATCCAGAAGCTGCTCAAAAACAGAGCTCTTTTAGTTTGGAGTTTTGATTTCATCTTAATTTGGGTTGAGTTCAGTTGACTTCATTTAATTTTATTCTGTCTTAGTATAGGACCTTTATCTGTATATATTTGTTTATTGTATATTGTTGGTATGTCTTGTTAAATACCAAACAGGTCTTTAGGGAACTAGCAGTCTATAATTGTAAATAACAACAATGGGTGAAATACCTATCAATGTTCTTCACTAATATTGATTTCTAAAGCTAAAAGTCTAATGTCTGGAAATGTTAAAGATTGAATCTCTCTCTGTTTCTGTTTCTGTCTCTGTCTCTGTCTCTCTCTCTCTCTCCCTCTCTCCCTCCCCCACCTCTCTCTCTCACCCACACACGAACGCACATAAATATATGTTTTCTTTGTCCTTCCCTCCAGGGAAACATAGAAATATATGTTTAATTCATTCACAAATCAAAATGTATTTTACTGCGGTATCAACATAATTTAGAATGTCTAGCAGCACTATTTGGCATATTTATGAAAATTTCAGAATAATTCTCTTAATGTTTATGAAGATAAACACTACTTAGTGGAGTTCATTTCTATATAAATATGCATAAGAATTGCATAGAATTGGACAAACACAATACCCTATGTTAGGAAAGAGAACTGCAAATCACTGCATTCTTGCCGCCTAAGCATAAAAGTGGGGAAAATAGAGGGGAAAAAGAATGAAGCTTTGCAGCAATCTGCTAATATTGTGTACTATAAAACAGAGATGTTTTGTTTCAAACTTGAAACAAGTGGGGATGCCTCCTGGGAGTTCCCTTGACTCTTTTGAGTCAGCCAAATTTAAGGCAACACAACAATCAGGACAAATGACTTGTTCTGGGTTTGCCTGAAGTTGACAAATTCCAAACACAATAGCAATAGCACTTAGACTTATATACCACTTCATAGTGCTTTACAGCCCTCTCTAAGCGGTTTACAGAGTCAGCATATTTTTCCCAACAATCTGGGTCCTCATTTTACTGACCTTGGAAGGATGGAAGGCTGAGTCAACCTTGAGCCTGGTGAGATTCGATCTGCCAACTGCTGGCAGCTGGTGATCAGCAGAAGTAGCCTGCATTACTGCACTCTAACCACTGCGCCACCACGGCTAGGAGATACTGTAATTGAATTAAAGGTTTTTTTGTTGTTGTTTCAAAAAACTAAACAACTCTAAACATTAGCAAAGAGATACAAAACATTCCAACTCTGCCATTTGCCCCTCGTTGAAATGTTGTGAGTCCAAAATTGGTAGATGTAGTCTGTAGGGCAAACTCTGTGATTTTGATCTCTTCCCCAGGGAACAGTTCTCTTCACCCATAACCTCTTCCAGAATTTGAGGACATTCTGGGAGAAAAGGAATGAATTCCAATTAGTCCGTTAAAGTATTATTTTAACAAGATTGTATTAAAAAACCCCTCAGTTTTTTCTAAATTTTCTAAATTCTTGTTTCTAAATTCTTTTGTCTGTGCCTAAACCTCACCAAGGCCTTGTATCTCAGTATTTAAAAATTTACTTGCCAATTTATCTTTTTTTTTTCTTGGCTGCTTAAAACAAGAAAGTTTTTACTTGGTCAGATGAGGAATAGAGAAAGAATTGCTCTCCCAGGAGAGAAGCCCACCTGGGAAAGCCAGAAATCCCTGCCTGGCTGCTACCACTTACATCCTAACTGTAATAATTGTGATTCAGTCTGTACCTTTGCTCGGCAAAGTAACTCTTGTTCTACAGAAAAACAGCAAAAAAACCAGGGCAAATCAACACATCAAAACAGGCTTTTGTAGCAAAATGCACCATGGACTGCATCAAATCACGAACACACACATATACCCCTAAATTTAGCAGGTCATCTTAGCAGGGGGGAGTTAATAACGATCATTTGCTGAGTTTAGATGTACATGTGCACTTTATGCATTCTCCTTTGTCCTATTGATTGTAGAGTTTTCCAAACGCTTTTGAAGATGAAGATGCTCACTGCATATTAAGAGCTGTTCAAATCTAAACATCAATAGTAATCACATCCAGCAGTAGGCAAACCAGCTGTCATGTTTGTGGGAGGGAGATTAACTTCACTTCTGTGTGAACTGAAGCGAAGTAATACATCTGCATTCACAAACACAGACTTTTGTTACCACTTATAGTAGCCCATCTGCATGAAGTCCACCTTTCCCACAGCAGTACCTTGCCATCTAGGTAATGGCATAATGATTGGGCTGTGTGGTCTTTTGTTGATCAGCGCTGTGAGGGTTCCAACTGATGCCCTAATTAAATCATGAGCCTTGAGCCAAGCTTCAAAAGAAATCCAGTTATTTATTAGGAGCTTCATGTTGGCACGTTCCAAGTGAAGCCAACTCTGATCCCACTTAATTTACATCATGGCTCTGACCCCGTTTCCTCCCCTCCTCCAAGATGTGTCTCAGTCACATTCTTCAACGAAGCAATTTCGTGGGTTATAGAGATCACTCCCCTCCAGTCACTGTGGGTAACTGCGGAGATGGCCTTGACAGAGAGATAGCTAGAATGTACTTTTTGTTTTGACTGAAGTGCTCACTTGCTGCAGCTGCAAAGTTGGTTTTCCCATCCCCCTTGCCTATGGCAACTTGAGAGCAGGCCATGGATACTTTGCGAGTTGACAAGCACATCACTTTTTTGCTCTGCATGTGAACCCTATGAGTATTACTTGTTTGAGTCAGTTGGCTTAGGGATTAATGCCCAACAAAATAATCACTCACTACATATGAAGGTAGATGGGCTGGGGTAAGGGGGTGAGGCTACAGATTGAAGCTATGGGACAGTGGGTAGATCCCATCACACTGAGATGGTGCAGGGACTACAGTACCTAAATCCTCATAGAGCAGGGGTGTTAAACTCATGTCATCACGGCAGTGTCATGTGACATATCACAACTTTTTTTCACTAAACTGGGCATGGATATGGCCAGCACATGACGCATCTGGCCCATGGGCCGGGAGTTTGACACTCCTGTCATAGAGTGTTGGGTTCAAGGACTAAAAGAACCACCAGATAAGTTGCATGGATCTCATTCAGCTTTCATCTCTCAAGTGATGTGAGCCAGGAACTCATCCCAGTATGACTTTCCCTGGTGAATGAAGGGATCAGAATATATCCCACTTGAGTTGGTGCTTTAGGGCCAAACTCATATTACTCATCCTTCAACCTTGGCTTTATCAGACAATGAGCAGACCAATACTCCAGAGGGTAAGATAAGAAGCTAGTTTATTCCAGTGGCAGGCAGATATGGGAAGCCAGCATGGGGGATATATTTTAAGAAAGATGAGTTGCTCTATCAAGTCAACCTCCAGGCATGAATGTGGAGTGTCAACAAATTATCTGCCCACTTGGAATGCTGATTGGTAGGCAAGAGATATATCAGCTTGATCAGATCTTGAATTGGTGGCCAAATCTGGATGTAACTCCTCATTTTCTTTTGGATGTCTTGTGCAGCACAAATCAAAGGGTTGTACAATGTTGACCAAGCCAAGGACACGACCCCAAGTTAAGACTATATACCATTTTTTCGGAGTACAAGATGCATTTTTTCCTCCCCAAAAAGTGGGTGGAAATGTCTGTGCATCTTATACAGCAAATGATGCCAAAGCCCCGCCCACCCGCTGGCCCCCACCCTTCAGCCTTTGCCTCCCAGCAATTTGCCTCCTTGCAGCAAACAGCAAACAGTGTGGTCAAACTGATTTAGCATGAGCAGCTGATTGGTGGTTGGATCTGCCTCCCGGAATACCTCCTATCAGCTGTTCCATGCTGCAGGGATCGCTGCTGCCAATCGGCACCAGCACCACCCATCATTGCTGCCACCTATTGCCACCTCCATGCACCCCGTTTTCGGCCTCCGTGTATCCCATTTTCAGCCTATTCCAGGCAGCAGGGATAGGCTGATTCCCGCCACCTGGAATGAGCTGAAAATGGGACGTGCAGAGTCCAAAAATGGGGCACGCAGAGGCTGAAAACCGGATGTGCAAAGGCCAAAAATGGGGCACGCAGAGGCAGTGATAAGTGGTAGTGGCAATGGTGATGATCCCTGCAGACTGGAACAGCTGATAGGAGGTATTCTGGGAGGCAGATCCAACTGCCAATCAGCTAAATTAGGCTGTGCTGAAGCTGACCACACTGTTTGCTCTTTGCTGCAAGGAAGCAAATTTCTGGGAGGCAGAGGCAGATTTTTTTTCTTGTTTTCCTCCCCAAAAGCTAGGTGTGTCTTATACTTCGGAGCGTCTTATAGTCCAAAAAATACGGTACTTGAATTTGTCAGGGAGAATCCCATGCTAGATCCAGGGCTCTGCTACTACTGCTAGGGGAATGGATGGCTCAATTTCCTTATTTTCTGCCTTTCATCTGGGCCACTTTTGTAACCAGAAGCGTGATCAACACTTAGTGAGGTTATTAGTGCAGGCAACCATGCTTTCTGGCAAGCATGAATACTTGCTCAAAATCTAGAGCTTCTGCAGTTGCACAATTCCAATGTGAAATTGATTTGCCAAGTCCAACTACTTCTCTTGTAGTTCAGCCAAGGATTTTTCTAAGAAAAGAATCAAAGAAAGAGTCTGGCATAGTGCAGCTGTCTTTACACTGAAGAAGTTTGTTATGAAGTGCCGAAACTTTCTGAGACATCAATTCCATTCCCAGGGTCTGAAGAAACACATGGCAAGTAATTTGCCTTGTGGTTTGATACTTTGCTGCCTGAGCAGTCACTTAAAGAACAGGTCCTTGAAGACCCATCTACCGGATATCATCAGGGGTTAGGATAAGTAAAGCTCCATCTGACCATGGTTTATTTAACCTGATGGCTAAGTCCTTTGGCTGTCTCCTTCAGCCTTCTTCCTCTGCTAGGCTTTGACCTTTCATTTCCTCTCTCCATTCTCAAGACAGAAATCTCAGAATTGCAGGCTTTCTCTCACAGCACGTACTGTTAACTTCCTCAATAATTTTTCCATGTCCTTTCACATGTTAAGCAGCTATCTGCGGATGCCCTTCATAAACTACTCATGCACATATTTATGCTGTGCTAAATATGAACCTAGTGAATGACCTGGAGGATTTCAAATGAGATTTTCTCAACATTTTCCCTGAGTGCACCATGTTTCCCGAGAACACATGGCTATTTCAACTTAGAAAAATGACTTTTGTGGCTTTGGATAATATGGCTCTATTTTGAAAAATTTTATTCTGCATTATCTCAATAGGATAATGAAAGGAAAATGCGAGAGAAAGGCTTTATATATTCTTAAGAGTTAATAATCCTGCTCTGGATTTTGTTTCCTATTAATACTAGCTTAGAATGGCTTTCTTATCATTCCAATATTCTGAAAGGTTAATACTAATTCATACGCCATAATCTGATCTGAGTTGATCTGATCTGATACCACATACTATATATACTATATCTGAATTGGAAATAAAGTTTGATGCCACTAATTGCTTTCATTATGTTGATTGTAAAAGACTTCATTTCGCTAAAGAAGTGCATCACGAAGTCAGAGAATTATTTTGATTCTGCAGCAGTTAATGATCACACTGAAAAATAATAATTTGCCTAAACTCTTCAACATGTATATTAATCTTGTTAAATGTTTTAACAACTTGTTTATAGAATTATGGTATTATATAGTTGTAAACTATTTCTCCTATTATTCAGCTTTTTGCAATATTCACATAGAAACAGGACAATATAGAAATCTTTCTACAGTCAAGACCTATTTATCAATTAGCAAAGCATCAACTCAAATGTTATTTTAATTGTCTGGTCAACAAATAATAATTACATTAGTCGATAGACTTAGGGAATGTTGAAATGTTTGTCAGAGAATTATTAAAGATATTTCATTTTGTTCCTCATAATATTTCAACATCTCAATGTCAATAATAAAAGCTGCTTGTCATTCAATATAGAATTCTGACTCCAATGATAAAGAACATTTTGGAATAACAAAATACTATTTTGCTCCATTTATCCACTCAGATGGCCAATATCCAGACATGTCAACCATAAGTTGTCTAACTGTAATAAACACTTTTCTTAGAAAAAAAATATATGTTATGTGCTGGATTGCTTTAATCAAAACACATGCTATTTTAAACTGCATATTGAAATTTTACATCACAAGATTAGTATTTAATATGATATTAATTTTGTATTGTTCCCATCCTACAAGATTTAGCTGTATTTAGATGTATTTAAATAATCGGCTAGAAGCATAGACTTCAGGAATATCTCCTAAAAGAGGTATAGGTTTATTCACACAAAAACTGAGAATTGTCATGAAATTTTGCTCAAAGTGGAGTGTCAGAAGAGATATAAAGAAATATATTTTTATACTTATACATACATGTATATATAATAAAGGTGTTTATACATCATTTTACCTTGACATATTTTATAGCTGGGGTCACCAACCTTTCGGATCTCAGGGACCACTAAATTTATAATTTTAAATCCCGCGGACATTGCATTTTTCATCTTTAATCCTGTACTTCTACACACCTAAAAGAATACATGTTTGTGTGTGTACATATGCTCTCTCTCACACACACATATACACACACACAAACATGCCCAAGCGAACATATGTATATTAAAAAGAAAAAAATAAACTCATCCACTGGAATAATGAACTCACTAGATTTTACTAAAGGTTTAATTGCACAAAACAATTTAAATCCCTGCACTGCTACACATTAAGAAATAGCTAGGCTTGATGCTGTAAAACTAAACAGACTGATGAGTTTAATGGGTCTGATTATTCAGGCATGCACATGCCTAATGTTTCTTCCCAACTTGTCCTTCCTATTAATTATGAAGCTTAACATCAGCTAGCCTTCAATTAGTCAGTGTCCTTCAAGAAAATAATTTAATAGTGTCATCCTCTGCATGTTTAATTGACTTTTAAAAAGTCCAGTTAGTTCAAATGGACTCACTCTCATTTAAGTGAATGTCAGTTTATCCAAGTTAATATGGGCAGAACATTCCAGAGCATTTATACTCCTGCCAACTGACAGTATCCTGCTGATTTCTCGGGAGATAATGTTTCAAAGTTTTTAGCCAAGCATTATTGCAACTAATGGCATGGACCTAGAATTCACCTTGTAAACTCTTTAAAATTAATGATGTTGGTCTACTTAGGAGAGCAAAGTTTAATTGAAATCCACACAAGTATAAATTCCAATGTTGTAATTCAGTTCTTAGACCATCTAGTTAAATGCTTTAAGGCACACTGATATTTTAAGTTTTAATGTTGCATTGATAATATTTCCTACTTTTAAAAGAGTATAGTGTGCATTCATATGTCATGGAGAGAATTTCCTCATCTGAAAAGAATAAAAATTTTGGAAAATTCTTTATTTTAAAATATATAAAAACCAAGCTTTTCTCAAAGAGATTACATAAGCAGTCAGTGTCATAAAAGCTTCACACATGGCTAAGATTTCAAATTCAAAAGTGAAAGAAAGGAGTGTTGACTGCCTTTTTAGCAAAACATAATTAGCAAAGGATTGTATGTAATTATCTTGGATTTCATGTATTTTTAATCATGTCACTTTGTTAATTAAACTACTGAAATGTATTTCACTATGTAAAATTCAGCAAATGGAATAATATAGTCCTTTTGGAAAATAGTTTTGAAACCGTGTATGAACAATTAGCCTTTTTAAAAAGTTTGAAGGGTGAATATGCCTTTAAGCATTCAAAATGTGCTAAGTATGTGTGTGTGCATGCACACACATATATCTTATACACACTATAAAAGCATTACTACAGTATTAAGTATTACAGTATTAAGTATTGCAACAGAGGCCTTTTGTAATAAACTTTTAAAGTAATAAGTTCTTAAACTACCCTCTACCCCATGAAAGTGTGTGAAAGAATCCACCGTGAATTGTATGCTGGTTATCATGAGTACGGAGGAAAGCACTTCTTCACAAGACAAATGTAGGAGATTGTTGTCATGGTAACCATTGGCAGTTGCCAAGTTAATTGTATAGAGGAGCCTGTGTCACATATGTCATCCTATAGCAACACTGATGGGCATCTATCCATGACCCTTTCTGCTGTACTTTCTGATGAGTATGTTCTCCATTATCCTGGATAGTAACTTCATGTTTCTGGTAAAAGACATAGTCAAAAAAGATTAAACACCAGGTTATGCTATTTGGTCCTGTTCAAGAATGTTGTCCCAATGTTTTTCCCTACTGATAATGCAAGGATTTTTCTTCTAAGCAGCTGGTGGTAGATAAAGCAGCTCATAATATCAGGTCCCCTCAGCAGTTTTCAAGTGGCCTTCATGCTGCAGCACCAACCTTGGAGAAAAAAGTTGAATGATATAAACAGTAAAAGCAGATTGTAAACATAAAGATATCTTTCTTTAAAAGAATATATACATTTTTCTTTTGAGGGGAACAGGTTCTTTGATTAGTGGGATGTGAGCCATGCAAACTACGAAAAGCTAAGAGCCAGTAGATTAAGAAGACATTTTTTACAGTTTTTTATTGATATTTACTTGTTGGAAAAAAATATCCTTCTGTGTTCAGTTCCAAGTGGGGAAAAAGACACTGGATTCATAGAAGTTGCTTGGAAAGAAGGTTTTTTAATGAACAGGATCACATGGCTTGGCTTCCTGAACAGGATCATATGGCTTGAGTTCCTCAGCAGAAAAAGGGCAGAGATGCTGAGAGTGCCTTAGTTTTATGCCCTCTGTTGGGCTTTGACTTTGAGCTTGTATTCTGATTGGTTGTCAGACTCCCATGGGCCATTCAGGGGCAACTCTGTAGGCTGTGATTTGAGTCCAAGTTTGATTGAGCCTTGCTGGGTGGTGATGTAATGAAAGGGCTTTGGGTAATTCCTAGAATGGCTCTGCTTGAAGGAGGTAGATCTTTGTTATGTAGAATAGACTGGCCCAGGCCTTAATGGCCCATTGACAAAGATGGGGTGTGTGTGAGTTTTTGCCTCCCTTTTAGGGGAAATATTCTGCTCTTTTAATATTTCCTAAAATATCTCATTTTCCTAGGAGAGGGGTGGGTGCTAACTTCCTACATACTCATCAGATTTATATCTTTCAAAAACTCATTAATAGTGGTAGCACTCCCTTTTCTGATGTTTTCCATATAAACCTGTGAGATAAGCTGAACTGAGAGTGAGTGTCCAAGAATTATCTATGGGCTTCCATAGTAAAATAAAAACAAAACTGAATTGAACCCATGCCTCCCAACCTTCAATCATAAATCACCTGCTACCCAAGTATAAGTGAAGTGTTGAGTATTATCATGAATAATGAATATATCTTTTAAAGGAGCTTGTATAAATGTTAGATTTTGCCCTTTGGTCTTAGTGCAGTGTTAGTCTTTGATGTCTTCATTCATCATAAAACAAAAAAAGGACATTGGCTTTTAATTTATAATGCATGATGATGATATTATATCTTCATATGGCCCAGGTCTCTCCTCATCTTCTGATCTTGCACTACTTATTTGAGTTGTTTGATACTCTGGCTGATGTCAACTTTGATAGTGTTAGAATTCATATTAATATATAAGCTATATTTGAACATAAACTTATTATCATCACTTACACAATTTTGTTATTGTTCATGCTTCTCTGAAACAGAGAGGATGGTTTGTAAATCTAACACAATATTACAAAGAGCAGTCCTTATACCAGTCTAACAAACACTTCCAAATTTTGTGTGTGTGTGTGTGCTTACATGCATGGCCACATGCAAACATACAGAGATGGCTTGAATGGTTAGACAGATTTAGATGGTTAGATCAGTGATGGAATTCAAATTATTTTACTACCAGTTCTGTGGGTGTGGCTTGGTGGGTGTGGCTTGGTGGGCATGGTAGGGGAAGGATACTGCAAAATCCCCATTCCCTCCCCATTCTGGGGCCAGCCAGAGGTGGTATTTGCCGGTTCTCCAAACTACTCAAAATTTCTGCTACCGGTTCTCCAGAACCTGTCAGAACCTGCTGAATAGCATCCGTGGATTAGATGGATTTGACTAGAAATAATGAGCATTCTAGTTCTTCCAGTTCCATTCTGATTTTTAAAGACCCTCTGCTTTACACAGGAGGAAAAATAAGTAGTAATTCAGAACTCAATAGTCACAGTGTCTTGCACCCAAAGCAAAATAAATAGTACTTCATTTTCCTTTGAAATCCATGACTAACTTTTCATATTGATTTTAGTGGGACTGAATATAACTAGTTTCCATTTAATGTAAATTAAATTTAATAAATAGATTGGTCTGAACTTTACAAAACTTGATTGCATCAGATCAAATATCTCAAATTGATATGTAATAAGGCTGTTGAGTCCTTTGGAATTTTTTTGGTAAAAATGTGCTTTGGATTATATGGGGGAATACACTTAGTTATCTGAATTACTTCGAGTATCTTCTTCTTTTCCTAAGACTCCATTCATTGAGTATTAAGGCAGGTCCTAACTTTCTGTTCTTGCATGTTCTGAAGGACTTTTCATTAACATTTTTTTAAAAAATCCAAAGCACTACTGGTCGCTACTACTGTAAAGTTTGATATCTGAATTAATGGAATTTATGTCAAAGTAGCTGATGAACTGTGAGTTATGTTTTATTACCATACCGCAACTTATTTATTACCATACCACAACTTGTGTATGATAAACATGTACAATAACATATTTTCATTAATCTATGTTTGTTTTCTACTTTATTTATTTAATTAATTAATTTATATTGCCACTATTCACAAATGGCAACTCAAGGCGGCTTATTAAAATATAAAAACATCATATATAAAAAATGAAACTAATAGAAGAAAATAATCAAATAATAAATTAAGAAAATAAACATAAAGCTAGCATAACATTGTGTAGGTGATTAAAGTACAATATTTCTGTTCATGGGTGTAAGTTCTAACCACCAGGAACAGAATTTTCAAAGTGGCTAGATATATACCAGCTACCAGTGATATTCCTAAGAGATAAATTTTAAAAACAAATTGAACAATTCCATTTTTCAACGGGACATTATTGAAAATGTAAAAGTTAGATATGGTGAACTGCTTGATTCTTTTTAAGGTATCCATGTAGAGATTTTAAAAAGATCAATCGGAGAACTTCTTACCAGCTGAGGAGAAAAAAGCTCTAGTCTGAATCATGCACATTCACAATAATAACTATAATGTTTTCAGGCAATAATGTTTTCCATGTAGAGCTGCCTTTGAAAACAATTTGATGACGTCAGCCACTTCGATGCCTGTGATCTTATTATCTAAGTTGAATCACTGGTGCTGGCTATTCTTCTCCAAACTCAGTTTGTAAAATGTTACTAATCTTTAAAACTTGTTGTATTAAAAAAAAATCTGGATTGAATCAGGTGCTGAATCTGATTGTCTCTGTTTGATAATAAAATCTGTATTTTGTAGGAAGTGTTGGTGTGTCTCCATGATTCTAGACATGTTTGCCTATACGTGTCTGTACAGGAAGGCAGCCTTATTTCATAACAGCAACAATAGAAAAGGCATTTCCACTGATGAAAAAGAATGAAAACATCTGACTTAGATAAAGTTGTTATTCTATTATGTAATATTGTACTAAAATTAGCTGTTTCTGAGTAAAGCCGTTTATTTTTAAAATATTTGTTTGCCTCAGTAAAGTCAGATTATGAAAATAAACATTTTGCAAGCCCCAAAGTCAGGATTCATTCATTCATTATTAATTTAATTTAATTTAATTTAATTTAATTTAATTTAATTTAATTTAATTTAATTTAATTTAATTTAATTTAATTTAATTTAATTTAATTTAATTTAATTTAATTTAATTTAATTTAATTTAATTTAATTTAATTTAATTTAATTTAATTTAATTTAATTTAATTTAATTTAATTTAATTTATTTGGCTGCCCATCTTACCATAGGGTAACTTTGGGCACCGTACAGTTACATATACAATTAAAACATAAAATCAAACATTGAAACCAAAGACACATGGGGAGGGGGGGGCAAAGTGTGGAGGGGAGGGGAGATCCATTATTAATCAACCACCTCCATTTCACTGTTCCCCCATTGGGGTCCCAAGCTGACTAGCAAAGCTACATCTTTAGGCCCTTATGAAAAGGTAGACAGGTTGGGGGCCAACCTCACATCAGGGGGCAAGATGTTCCAGAGGGCAGGAGCAACAGCAGAGAAGGCCTTCCTCCTTGACCTTGTCAACTGGAATAATCAGGCTAATGGGACCCACAGCATGCCTCCTCTGCCGGCACAATACGGACCAATCCCAGTGGGGTGAGATGGTCTCACCATATGATCCATTCATAGAGCAACATTTTAAGACATAGCCATATCATAAGGCATATTACCTTTTTAAAATAATTTGATTAAATTATTTATTGAGCTCATACAATATACAATCATTTCGTGAGATGTAGGTGTGGGTATGTGCATATGTTGGGTTAGATGTGATAGCCAGAGTTTCTCAAGCAGAAATGTCTATAATATCAATAACCAACAGATGCCCAGCTTCAATGTTAAGAAGTGCAGGGCAAATAATCCACCAAACCATAGGGAAAACAAGAGAAAGTATAGGATTTAAACTACAGTGGGCATCAAAAAAACGTTGCATCTTCATGAAGTCAAGCCATATGAAGGCAGGTGCCCAGGAATTTCTATTTCAATCTGGGCACTAAACCTGACAGCTTGTGTCAATTGGTTTGCTCATTTATTAACAGGTTGTCCATCCTTATCACATATGTGCATTTAATTTCTATGTACGATATCAATTAATTTGATATATGAATAGGGGTGGGGTTCTGGGTAAGGGATTACTGGTATGTTTGTTTTTATTTTATTTTTATTTATTTTTTTGAAACTTAAAATAATGTTTATTTCCTGCTTCCCCACCCACCCTTTTTTTATAACACTACAGGAGTCATAAGAACAGCTCTGCATAATATGGACAGGGAAGCCAGAGAACATTATTCGGTTGTCATTCAAGCCAAAGATATGGCTGGACAAGTTGGAGGGCTATCGGGATCAACCACAGTAAATATCACACTCACCGATGTCAACGACAATCCTCCCAGGTTCCCTCAGAGTATGTAAAGGTTTGATCTGATTTATTTCTTCCCAACAAAAACTGTCTGCTGTTACAATTTCAGGGAGATTCTTTTCAAATGAAGGATGAGCTGTGAATAACAATCGCAATATTTGACAGTGACATACCATATTCACTAACTCCTAAGAAATAGCATTTTCAGTGCTGTGCTTATCTTCACTTAGCAAAACCTTCTACTCTTTATTCTTTCCTGCTTTCATGGATGCAGGTATATAAGTACAGGTAGACTTCAGTTAATGACCCACTTGTTCAGACACCATTCAAAGTTACAAAGGTCTATGGTCAGTAATGGGTTTCAAATCCCGTCGCTACCAGTTCGCTCATGGACGCACGCTCATGCACAATGCTTCTGTACATGCGCAGAAGCTTCTGCACATGCATAGAGACATCCGGGCGGGTGGGCAGAGCCTTCCACCGCCACCGCTACGGGTCACCTGATCCGGGGCAAACCAATAGCAACCCACCACTGTGTTCTGCCCCAGCTATGGACCCCAAAGAACGCAGCACACACAAAGTCTGTACAAAACTTAATTTACTAAAATAACTCAGTCTTTTTCAAACAAAGGCTGTTAATAAACTTTCTTAACAGCCTACAAGAAACCAAAGATAAAGTAATCACAATCTTACTATGGTTGACAGAAAGCCCAGAAGCAATTTGCAGACAATCCAGACGCGAAGGAGAATGAACTAAAGTTGTTCCCTACAAATTGGTTCAGTTGGCGTTCCTCCTTAAATAGGCTAAGAGAGTGGCCAATTAGCCCCAAGCCTTACTCTCGAGGAGACCTCCTCCTGAGGAGCCACTCCTGCCTTTTGGCAGCTCTGCATGCCTGTGCATCGAGAAAAGGCTCCTCCTCTTCATCCTCTTCACTTAAAGGAGCTTCTGGAAGTTCTGAAGGCCCTGGCTGAATCCCTGCCTCTGGCACCACATCTTCTCCAGCCTCCTCATTGTCTGACTCGAGTGCCACCTGCACAGGCTGCTGGCGCAGCACTATACCAGCCTCCTCATTATCAGAATTAGCTACAATCTGCACAGGCTGCTGATGGGCCACAACACACTGTCCATGGTACAGTGGACCATCCAAAATTACTTGTGACCAATCCTTGAGGCTTTAGCCATCCAACAATCACATGATTATGATCCAGCTATTTGGCAACCACTCACACTTATACTGTTTGTAGCATCCCACAAACACATGATCACCATTTGTGACCTTCTCTGCCAGCTTTTGGGAACAAGCAAAGTTAATGGAAAGCCAGCAAGGAAGTTCCAAGTTGCTCCAGGAAATTGAATCCTAATCTCACCACTTTTTCTCCCAAGAAGCCCAGCTACTGAGTACAAGATCTTGGGGAACTCATATTTTGTGGTGTGCTTCTGCCCATAGCAACCTCACACTCACGCTCCATAGTGCATGCCTGCACTACTATCTGCATTCATATTTGGCTGTAGTAGCCACACGCATCTTGCCCAGCCACATTTGCTTTTGTGCAGTGGTGGAATTCAATTTTTTTTTACTACTGGTTCTGAGGGCGTGGCTTGGTGGACATGGTGTGGCATGGTGGGCATGGCAGGGGAAGGATACTGCAAAATCTCCATTCCCACCCCACTCCTGGGGGAAGGATATTGCAAAATCTCCATTCCCACCCCACTCTGGGGCCAGCCAGAGGTGATATTTGCTGGTTCTCCAAACTACTCAAAATTTCCACTACCGGGTCTCCAGAACCTGCTGAATAGCACCTCTGCTTTTGTGGCATGCCACAGTAACCACATGCATGTACCCCTGCACTCCTCAGCACCTCCCCATCCAAGTACATTTGAACTATGTACTATGAACTATGTACCTGTGCCACCTGTGCACCCTCCTGCACTCTGCAGCAGCCACCCCCAGCTTCCTGCACCCCCAGTCATCCCTTGCCTGGCCACATTCCATAGCACTCATCTGTCTGTCACATGGTGTGTGACCCACCTGGGACTTGTAACTTCCTGCCTACTTTCCCATTGACTTTGCTTCTTGGGAATTAAATCACATGGTTATATGAGGTTCTTATTTAACAACTTGTAATCTTCACTTAATGACAGCAATGGGGACTTGCAGGTTTGTAGTTGCTACATGATGCAGTCACATACATCATATTTTACAACCACATGACTTAGCAATGGAAATTCTGGTCCCAATTCCCACTGTTAAGCAAGAACTACCTGTAATAAAGTAATGAGTGTATGATGGAAAACATGAGACTGGAAGTCTGAACCAACATGTCTGGATCAGAATTTGTTTAGAAGCCCTTTATTATTTATTTATTTATTCAATTTGTATTCATAACAAGCAAATGGTAGTCAGCAAAATGTTTTTCCCTGTTTACACTCACTCACTCACTTACTCTATCTTCCATTCTCTGTTTTTTCCCATTTCATTCAGCAAATACTGTAATTGAGGTGATAATCCTTCAATTTAGAAATGACAAGGAAAGGGTTAAGCACCTCTATATTTTTTCCATTATATTATGCATGGGGAAAAAGCTTTGCACCAAAGAAAAGTTGGCTTAGATTCCCACATCAATGTTTGCCAACAAATCCTTAGTTTAATATTGAATAGGCAAAAAATGGTATAATTAATGCATGTTGGTTTTCTTTTAATCGGTGAGATGAAAAAATTAAACACCTTTTTCTCTATGTATTTGACATAGGATTTAACTATTGATGCAGAAAGATGCAAAATGCATTATGTAGAAGAGAGTTTCAATAAGCTATTTCAATATTAAAATCATGTTTGAATATCAAAAGACATTAATTTTAACCTATGCCTGTATATACTTACATTCAACAACAACAAAAAACTGCTGGCCACCCCAAGAAATTACACAAAAGAGTTATTGATACAAGTTATGAGTTATTTGCATATTATAAAACTTCATAATTAACTATTTCTTTATGAATTCTAAAATCAGCATTTTTTTGGTGGGGAGAAGACTTCCAAGGGTAGTTGGTCTACAGTTTCCTGGGTTTTATAGTTTATATATCCATAAAAGAGAATATTTGTAGCTCATGGTTGAACTGTGGAGTCCTTGATGCTCTCTGAGCTTGGTGATTTTCTTACTAATTTCATTACCAAATTAGGTAGTATCATCAGTAACTCAGACAGCACTAGGGGCGCCCTAGTTTTAAGTCCTGGTGTATTAAAGTGATGAAGCCATTGTATCAGTGTGCAGAATTATTGGCATCAGACAGCAGAAAATCACCATATATGGGGTCATTTTTATTAGAGGAATAGCTGCAATTTAGTGGTAGGGCAGATGCTTTGTATGGCATCTCCAGCTAGGACTGGAAGTATTACTCTTGACAGCTGCTGATATTCAGTATTCATTGTACTAAACTAGATTCAGAAGAGACTGGCAATGAGACTGTTTTACTTACAGTTGTAAATCTTCATTGCTTGGATAATGGTACAATTTTTAATATCATCACTGACCAAACAATCCAAGACATGTCTATTCAAAAAAGAAAGACCTTTTAGATCAAATGAAGTTTCTGTCTTACAAGGTGATTTAAGATTGCAAAACAAAGAGAAGATGAAGAGAGACATGATAGCAGTCTTGGAATACTTGAAGGATGGCTATAGGGAAGAGTGCATGGATTTATTCTTCATAGCACCTTGAGCGGAGGACAAGAAACAAGGGATGAAAGCTCATTAGAGAGAGAACCAACCTGAAAATAAGGATGAATTTATTAACCGAACCATTATTCAATGGAACAGTTTGCTGTTCAGAGCTGTGGGTGCTCCTTCACTGGAGGTTTTTTAAAAAAAAAAGTTTGGCCAACCATTTGTCTGAGATGAGGACTCCAGTCTTAGTCATGGGGTTGGACTAGAAGATCTCCAAGGTGTCTCTTTCAGCCCTATGATTCTACAAAGTATTTTTTTAAAGAAACAACATCTGATTTTTTTTTTTTAATTTGATTTATATGCCGCCCTTTTCTGGAGACTCAGGGCGGCTTACAATGTGCTAAGCAATAGCCTTCATCCTTTTGTATATTTATACAAAGTCAGCTTATTGCCCCCATAACTGGGTCCTCAATTTACCTACCTTAGAAAGGATGGAAGGCTGCGTCAACCTTGAACCTGACGAGATTCGAACCTGCAGTAATTGCAGGCAGCTGGTCTTAATAACAGGGTGCTTTAGACCACTGTACTACCAAGGCTCTTGGTAGTGTTTTAGTGTTTACTCTGTTCAAACTACAGTATATGACCTTGCTAAGTGTAAGGGTGCCAGCACTTTTCAAGCACTTTTCAATAATGATCTCTTCAGAGAATGGTGAATGACTGACAGTGCTTCGTTTAAGTGTATCATGTACATTAATTTTCCTTTCTTACAAATAGAGTTGCATGCAGCAAACCTCCAATGTACTTGAGTGTTCTTTCATTAAAAAATGAAAAAGAGCATACAAAAAAAGCCAATGTTTCATATCTTTTATTGAAAGACACAAATAGATAAAGTAAAGAGTTGAAGTGCATAGATGACTAGTTTAAAAGTTTGTTCAAGAAAATAATAGGCTAACTCCACCTTTAGAAGACAGGGCATGTGAACCTTTAGCTGAACAAACACTGCCCAATACAAGTCAGGTTCAATAGCCAGCATTGTTTTTTATTGAATCCGTGTGTTATCAACAGTCAAATTTGCCCACCATTACTTCTACTTTATCCAGTTTCTTCTTTCTTCTCACCACAGTCCTCTCTGATTACCACTTCTGTTCCCAACACAACATCAGCAGGGACTCTGGCAAGAAGACTTTGCTTTGAATAACAAACTGTCTCTACTTGCTTTAGCAGCAAAGGTAGCTGATACAAAGTGTTCTTCATGGAAGCCTGGATCCATGACCAAGCAACAGGAAATATGGTTGAATGCAGATGGGTTACATGGACAAATACAAACATTTATATACATAGTGTAGTGCAATTCATGGAAATTATAGGTATGAACAGAGTTTCTGGTCCATTTCAATACTGAATTAGAGTCTCATTTATTTAATATTAATGTGGCTATCAATTTCATAGCAATGACATTATATTCATACATACATACATACATACATACATACATACATACATACATACATACATTCTTTTTCTGTCTTGTCTTTGTTTTTACAAGGCAGTATACATAATGTTCCCACCTCTTATTTTCCCCACAAATCAACCACTTTGGAAGATGGACTGGGTGATGAGAAAGTGACTGACCCATAGTCGCCCAGTAAGCTTTTGTATCCAAACAGTCTTCAAGTTTCTAGTCTAGCACTTTAATCATTACACCAACCTGTCTTCATGCTATCAAATGGACAAGAATCTTGGTTGAACTTCTGTGAGATGAATGAACTAAAGAAATATGATCACGGTTGCATAAAATGAACAGAAATTGTATTCACCTATTAAAGAAAATAAGATGCTGTCATGAAAAGGACAGTTTTTCAATGAAATTGTCCATTATGTTCAAAGATTGCAATGTGCATACAGAAACCCTGCAAATTAAAATAAAATAACTGTGTTGCTTCTCTTCTTCAAGAGTTTTATGTTCATTTTCAATCACCTCCCATATTGGTCACATCATTAAAAAATAATAACATCATAAAACATCATCTTGAGTCACAATGAACCATTTTTTTTTTTAGAATTACTCTTCTCTTGCTTCCTTTTTAATATAGCAACAAATGTTTACATCCTGTTGCCTCTGTGCTTTGTGTGGAAAACACAATAATGAGGGAGGGACACTCATCATTTCAAAGTTGCACTCTTTTCAGTATTGTGCTATTTAAGCTCTGGCAAGTAGTTTTCTTTATGGTTCATACTTTGCTATATCCAGCTGTTTAGGGAGACAACAGCAAAATGTTGGTAAAATGGGCTTAATAGGAATTAGAGAAGGCAAGATTTGACTTCATCATCCTAAAATGCAAAAAGTCCTTATCTGATCTCACTTGGTATTGGTGACCTGATTTTCTATTACCGAGCATAATAGTTTTTATACACATCCCAGCTGTTGCCAAATATTGTCAACTGCTTTGTAACTGATGCATTTAAGAACTGCTCAATCCAGTCCAAAGATGACAACAGTGGGGAAGTGAAGAAAGATGTTGTCAGGAACGTTAGTACCAGTCTTAGGTATAAATTGGAAAGACCGTGAACAGATTTTCAACTTGAGTCTTCTTCAGTCCTAGTCAAACATTTAAACATCACATTATGTTCCTTTAAGAAGATTAAATGCAAACTGAAAAAAAATGTCCAAAGCAAGATGCACTTCCAGAAGAAAGAAAGGAATTGCCATTGTTGCAAAAACATTGTTGGGAATCCGTTTTCTTTCATTGATTGTTACCTCTGTTGTCTATAATTGAATAAATTGTCCAATCTTCTCTTGACAGAAAATAAGTGTGGTTCTTAGAAGAGATGGGTGTGTCCTTGTTGACGTTGTTTGAGTGTTCAAGGTTTACAGGAAATGCAGCCTACTTTTAATCCAAACAGTCCAAACTCTTGTTTACTATTTTTAGAATGAGACAGAGAGAAAGAGGTGGAGGGAATTATTTAAAGCTTCTCTGTATTGTTTATCAATTAAAAACTGATCATCATTAAGCACTGACAAACTTAAAAGATGGAGGGTCATATTAAATATCGCATCAGACAAATTCAGCTCATGATTACTCATAAATTGCTGAAAAAAGACTTACTTTCAAATAGCATCAAAGGTGGGTTTCAACAGGCTCTGACCAGTTCTGGAGAACTGGTAGCGGAAATTTTGAGTAGATTGGAGAACCAGTAGTAAAAATTCTGACTGGCCCCACTCTTTTCTCTGCCTCCCAAGTCCCAGCTGATTGGGACGCAATGGGGATTTTGCAGTAAACTTCCCCTGGATTGGGGAGGGAATGGAGATTTTACAGTATCCTTCCCCTGCCATGCCCACCAAACCATGCCCACCAAGCCACCAAGCCACGCCCACAGAACCGGTAGTAAAAAAATTTGAAACCCATCGCTGAATAGCATGTACATGGATTTATAGCACTCCAGAATGAAAAACTAGTTTATGAAAGGCATCTGCTGTTTTGCACAAAAAGAAATACTTTACTGTATTTATCTTAAATGATATGTAGTAATAACTGGATACTGAGGATGTTTTGCTAATTACAAATGGATTCATAACATTTTCTCCTACTTTTTTTTATTGCAAAAGTTTTACAATTACATTTTCTCCCCATTCCCCCCCCAGCCCTCCCTAACCTCCCTAACCTCCCTAACCACCCTAACCCTCCCATACCCCCCCAGCCCTCCCCAACCCCCGCAACCCACCCCTCCCCCCCGGACTTCCACAGAATATAATCCAACCAAAATCCCCTTTTAAAAAAAAAAAAAAAAACTTGAACCCCTCCATCCCCAATATCATTTTTCATCTTCACAAAATTCATATATTTCTATCTTTATATAATACTTTCAGTTAAAAGCTATTTGATACTTCGTAGTTTGATATTTGTTCTGCACGTAATCTATCCACTTTTTCCACTCCCATACATAAGTCTCTTGTGAGCGATCTTTTAGATAAGCTGAAATCTTCGCCATCTCTGCAAAGCTGGCCATCTTCAAAGTCCATTCCTCGATAGTGGGCAAAGCTTCATTTTTCCAGTATCAGTAATCTCGCTGCTCTTAACATATACAATATCAACTTTGTTTCACCCAATGTAAAACTCTTAACTATACCCAATAAAAACAATTGTGGAGAAAATTGAATTTTTTTCTTCAAAACATTCTGCATAACCCACCAAATTTTTATCCAAAAAGCCTTCACTTTCTTACAAGTCCACCACACATGATAATATGTAGCATCTAGACAATCACATCTCCAGCATTTTGATTGAACATTAGGGTAAATGCACGACAATTTCTTAGGATCTAAATGCCATCTATAAAACATTTTATAAAAATTTTCCCTCAAATTCTGCAACTGTGTAAATTTAACATTCTGAACCCAAATTTTTTCCCATGTTTCCAACATCACTGTCTCTGCAAAATTTTGTGCCCACTTAATCATACAATCTTTAATCAATTCAGTTTCTGAATCCCTTTCTAACAAAACATTATAAAGCCTTTTAATATGCATTGGACCTTTCTCTTTTATATGTCTAACCAATTCTTCCTCATGCAACATTATACCAATTTTTTGGTCCTCTTTCCATCTCAATTGAAGTTGATTATACTGTAACCAAGTTAGATGAATCCCTTCATCCAACAGTGTTTCTAATGTCTTCAGTTGCCATCTGCCCGCATCTGTAAAAAGAACTTCTTTATATAAAAATCCCCCGAGTGACATTGTATTTGTATTCCACATGATATGACCAAGATCCAGCCATAGCGGTATTTTGTAATCCCATTTAGATCGCTGCTTCTTCCAAACTCTCATCAAAGAGTCTCTAAGTATATGGCTTTTAAATACTTTATCCACTTTGTTTTCATAAAATAAGTAAGCATGCCAACCAAATTCAAGATCAAAACTTTCTATATTCAATATTCCAGTCTTTTTCCTTCCAAACCAATCGCTAGCTTGAGTCAAAGCTGCTGCTTCATAATATAACTGTAGGTTTGGAAGTTTAAGACCTCCCCTTTCTGGAACATCTTGCATAATTTTCAATTTCACTCTCGGTTTTTTCTCGTTCCAGACAAACTTATTCAGTCCACTTTGCCATTCTTTCAATTGTTTATCACTTTTAAGCACCGGAATCATTTGAAACAAAAAAAGAAATCTTGGCAAAATGTTCATTTTAACTGCTGCTATTCTTCCAAGTAAAGACAGCTGCAGTTTTTTCCAAGTCTCCATATCTTTCTGTATATCTCGCCACAACACCTCGTAATTATTTTGAAACAATTTCATATTTGATTCTGCAACCTGAACTCCTAGATATTTAACCTTTGGTACAATCTCAAAACCTGCCCTCCTTTCAAGTTCGTGTTTTCGATCTCGTGTCATATTTTTAACTATCATCTTAGTTTTTTTCTGGTTCAGTCTAAATCCTGATACTGTGCCATAGTCTTTTATAATGTCTTTCATCTGGATTATTGATTCCATCGGCTGTGTTAGGGTAACAACCAGATCATCTGCAAATGCCCTTATTCTGTAGTCCTCTTGCCTTATCACTATACCTTTCAAGATATTTGAGTCCGTTATTGTATTAAACAAGACTTCTAATGTTAAAATAAATAACAATGGGGATAGTGGACAACCTTGTCTTGTTCCTTTTCAATATTAAAGTCTGTTGTCAAACTTCCATTAATAATAATCTGTGCCTTTTGCTCTTGATAAATTGCTGAAACTGCCTGTATAAATTGATCCCCAAAGTCCATCTTTTTTAAAGTCTTTAATAGAAAAGTCCAGTCCACTCTATCAAAGGCCTTCTCCACATCCAAGAAAACCAGCACTGCAAGGATCTGTTTATTCTTCTCAAGATATTCCAATAAATCTATAACTTGCCTTACATTGTCCTTCATATATCTGCCCTCTATAAATCCCGCTTGATCATCGTGAATCACCTCTTGAATAACTGGCATCAACCTGTTGGCTAATACTTTTGCATATATTTTATAATCATTATTCAGAAGAGATATTGGTCTATAATTCTCAGGTTTTTTAGGACCTGCTTGCTCTTTTGGTATCAAAGAAATGTAAGCTGTTTTCCATGATGGGGGTATTTTACCCCCTTGTTGTATGTTACAAAATAAGTCTCTAAGATGTTCCACCATTTCTGCTTGCAAAGTTTTATAATACACTGCAGTCAAGCCATCAGTTCCAGGAGCTTTAGCTGTTTTCAGTTGTTTAATTGCTGCAATAATCTCCTCAACTGTTATAGGATAATTCATTCTTTCCTTTTGTTGGTTGGTAATTTTTGTGACTCTTTTATTTTCTAAATATTTTTCTATAAGTCCATTCTGCATATCATCTTTAGCATATAGTTTAGTGTAATAATCTGCAAAGACTTCTTTAATTAATTTTTGTTGAAAGATTTCTTTCCCTCCAATATCGATATTATCAATAGTCCGTATACTCTGCTTCTTCCTTAATGTATAAGCCAACCATCTGCCCGGTTTATTAGCATTACAAAATGTATTATGCTTCGCATATTGTAAATTTGTTGCAGTTTGTTCCGCCATAAGCATTTGAAATTGATCTTTCAGAAGTTTTATAGCACCACGTATTCTTTCATCTGTTGGATTTTTAATAAGTAACTGTTCTTTATTCTTTATTTCTGCTTCCATTTCAGATCTTTTCTTTTGTCGATTCAGTTTGTGTTTAGAATTCATATGAATGAGTACCCCTCTCATATACGCTTTACTCGCATCCCACACAATTTCAATTGGGGTACCCTTATTCAAGTTCATTTCAAAAAATTCTTTCATCTGTTTTTTAAGTTCTATTATATTTTTTTCATATCTAAACAAATTTTCATTTAATCTCCATGATTTTCTCTCGATCTTTCCAATCTCAATTTCTATCCATACTGGGCTATGGTCGGTTAGAGTTCTTGGAAAAATCTTTGTTCTTTATGTCTTGACAAGTAAATCATCTGATTTTATTAATAAAATCAATCCTAGAAAAAGATCTATGTCTATCAGAGAAAAAAGTAAAGTCCAATTCTTTTGGATTATGTATTTTCCAGATATCTTTTAATTCCAAATCTTCTTTCATGTCAAAAAAAGTCTGTGGTAATCTAATCCTTGACTTTGCCAAACTCTTTTCATCTACTTTGGAATCAATTACTCCATTCCAATCACCCATGATTAAAATAGATCTATAATCCCATTGTAGTATTTTAGTGTGCAAAGTTTTGTAAAAGTGATCCTGTTGTTGGTTAGGAGCGTAAATTCCAATCACTAGAATTTGGCCATTTACTGTGTGCAGTTCAATTGCTATGAACCTGCCGCCTTCATCTGCTTCTATAATTTTAGCTGACAGTCTTTTATTTATATAAATGACCACACCATTCTTTTTTTCCAAGTTTGAAGCTATGAAATGTGTTCCCAGTTTTGAGTTTATCAAGTATTTTTGATCTTGTGTTCTGACATGAGTTTCTTGTAAGCAAATTATATCATTATTAAATTGTCTCAAATATGTGAATAACTTCTTCCTTTTCTGTGGTGAATTCAATCCATTCACATTCCAGGATAGAAGCTTAATCGTCATGTAGACTTTTTTGAAGTGATGAGCAGAATTGCCGAATATCTTCCGAAGTCTTCGGCTTTGCTCCCCCCATGGCTTCACTTTCTTGTGTAGTACTCTTGACTCCCTTCTTGTATTGTTGTACCTTAGGTCTTTCCTGTTGTTGCTTTTCTTTAAGTTGCTTAGAAATTGCTCGAGTTACACGCTGGTCTTTAGCTTCAGCCATCCGGGCTAGGTCCAAGGCCACATCTCTTGTAGTCAAAATTGGAGAAGATTCTAACAGGGGCTCCTCCAGAAAACCTCCTGTAGCACCCTGCATTTCCGCTGCCTCTGGTTCCACCTGCTTAAACTGCTCTTCCATCTCTTGCTGAAGTTGCTTCTCCTTGTCACTCTCCTTTATCTCCAACACAGTGGATGTACATGGGGATGGTGATCTCTCTTTAAGAACAGTAGAATAGAAATGTTCCGCCTTCTCAACAGTGTTTAATCGATGTCTTTTTCCATTGTACCTCAAAATTATACCAGTTGGGGCATCCCACCGAAATGGTATTTGTTGTTTTTTTAATTCATTCACTAAAAAACCAAAATCTTTTCTATCTTTTAACATCTTGGGTGGTAATTCTTTATAGATTCCAATCTGAGCTCCCTCCACTTGCACAGCAGAGAGAAAAGACTTTTGTAAAATATCATTTCTCATTCTTCTATCTGTAAAATATATCACCACATCTCTAGGCAGTTGTCTTTGTCTGGCCACCCACGAATTCACTCTGTAAATTTTGTCTATTTTGTAAAAAAAATCTCTTCAGAATTAATTTTTAGCAGCACAGCCAGAGCATCAGCACAAATCTGTCTCAGGTCTTGTCGATCATTCTCTTTAATACCTCTGAGCCTTATGGCGAATTCCATGGACCTGAATTGCATCATCGTAATTTCGTTTTCAACTCTCTGCATTTTATTATCAGCATCAGAAATTTTGTAATCAGTATCCTTCATTTTAACATTCATTTCTGATTTAAATTCTTCCAATTTAGAATCCGTTCTAATAATAGTTCTGACAGGCCAGACACCACATTCATTAATTTATTAGTCACCTTGTCATATTTCTCTTGCACCACCTTTTTAATTTCATTAATTTCCTGCTTAATTTCCTGTTGTGATTTTTGAAATTTATCATCCAAAGCCTGAGTAATAAAATCTTTTAAACTTTCAACATCAAAATCTTTTTTTTTTTTGACTTTGCTGTCTGGGAGGAGGCTGCTGCTCAGGTTTACATGTGGGGGATCCCCCCCACTGCTGCCTTTCCTTCCTGTTTAGGCTAAGAAGCCATTCTGCCACATAGACTAACTTTTCTGAAAAAGGATATCCTTTTTCCTTTTCCACCACCACAAAGTCCTCTAAAAAAATCCCCCAGGTTTAATCAGGTTGGAAATAAAGATAGAAATATAGAATTTAAATTGAAGCAATCTCAGACTTGTTTTTTTTTAAAAAAATTCTCTTTTCTTTTTCCTCCTTGTTACAGGCAGCGCAACTTTGTAGCTGGTTAAAGTAACATTAGAAATCCACTCTCACTTTCAGCCTGCAACGCTGAAGCCAAGCGCCATTTTCCAAGCCACTTCCGCTCAATCACGCTTGTACTTTAAGTCAAAAAGTCACAGAAATATCAATACTTGCAGTTTAGAGGTTTAGAGGTTCAAGTTAGTATCTTCCGATGATTATTGAAGTCAATTTTATTTAAATTGAAAGGTTGCTGCAGCCGACTTGCTCTGCACTGGGCAGAGTCGTCCCACTCCTTCCGGAGTCTCAGCAAGTTGAAAGGGAGCCGTGCCTGTTTCCTCCCCAGTAGCGATTTCCTGGGGGCTCACAGGGGCTCAACCTGCTCCTTGCCCACTCTCTTCCTCAAATCCTAGAGATTTGGGAATTTTCAAGCCGCTTCTTCAAATCGAAGCGGCTCTACAGGCAGCGGGGCTGGCGGTCCAAAAAAGGGACCGTCTTTCGTCGGAGGCAGACAAACCGCTCATTTTCTCCTACTTCTTGATTTACCATAGTGATTCTGAACTTCTAGTTGAATTTTAAAATAATAGTTTGATTTTACCTTTCTGTTCCCCCTACCCCACCCGCACACACGCACGCACGCGCGCACACACACACACAAAATTCTTCCAGCCTACATGTCTTAAGATAGCCAAATGGTAATTTCAACTGTATTACAATACCCACTGCAGTCATAATTGCAGCTTTCTGAGCCCCGGAGTGCAAGTACATTTTTGTTTCTTTTCATCTTAAGGTCAGCTGGTGGGTGCACAAATGTTCTCTTAAGAAATAATCTAATTCAGCGCAGTAAAGTTTTGAATGGTAAAGTTTCTTACAATTGCAAGACACATCAATGTGGGAGGAGGGGAACTCATTTCAGGAGAAGAATTTGCTTAGCTTTTAACTCAGTGAAATTTACAGACTTTGTTTCCTTGGCCATTTGAGAAGCAAGAACGATACTCAAAAGTGTTGTATTTTTTTTTTCCTCTATGGCTTCAAAGACGTAGATGCTGTTACAGTTCCAAAGTCAAACAATTCAGGGAAACATTTAAAATTTTACTACACTTAAACTACTGAGTCGCATTACACAGCGTGACTTCTAAGAATATAACACAAATGAGTCCAAAAGAAAGCCAGTGCTTCTTCACACATAATGAAGTTATGGAATTGGTCAAAAGAAAAACTGTTATGATCACTGGCTTTGATGGCTTTGAAAGATTACTTCAGAATTTCAACTTCTACAGCGATGAATAACAGCAGTAGGCTGTTGCTTTTATTTCATGTTTGTGGGATTCCCATTCAAAGTAGAATATTAAGCTAGGGCTACAGTGTGTCCAAGAGAGCTTTAGCTGCACGGTGTCATAGCTCTAGCGAGATTTGCATGCTCTTTCAATCTTTGGGCAGAATAATTTGGGATTTTAGAGGCACTGCAATTTTTCTTCTTGAAATGACGTACTTCTTACAGAAGAAATCTCCTGAGATTATTTTCTTTGAGAATTAACTTCCTTTTGATCATTGTGCTTTGGTACCCAGCACAAATTTTATTTCAGCAAGGTTTATTGGTAACTGATATACAAAAAGGTTGCAGAGAACATTGTCAGAACGAGCAGCATTTTCTATTGTTTTTTTAATTCCCTTAAGTAGCAATTTTTAATAACCAGTCCTATAGTTTGGGATAAATGAGAGTAAGTGGATAATCGAATTCTGTTAGTCCTTGGACTCTACCACTTGTATAAACAAATAAATTTTGGTAACTTACAGGGTTATTTAACAGGATTTGTGTGGGAAGCTAGCCATTGTCCTAGCATCTTTTCTGAACAAGACAATAATGTTCAATCATAATGTGATTTCTTTATTTTGGCATAGCATGCTGAACACACCAATTGTGTTTTGTTAATTTGGATGGTGTAAGAGACCTGTGGGTAACTCTCATTGCCTGGATATATATATATATTGGGTAGGACTTAGAAAAGTCTGTTGCCCCATTTCCAAACACACTGCTTCATCCCCAGTTAAAAATAAAAGGTGGAATGCATGCTGATAGTAGTCATACATATCTCGGCTTGTCCACCCAACCGCTCTGGAAGCAAACAACAACCAGAAGGAAACAAAGTGGTTTGCAGCTTCTTTAATCAGGTTAAGTACAGCAACACAGGCAGGAGTAAGGCACAAGCCGGCATTGACGTTTACAGCCGCTCGGCCCCTTCTCATCTTCCTCTCCAACAATGGTGAGACCCATTCGGGGCTCAACAACATATGCATAAATTGTTTGTTTTGTTAGAATTCTTTATTTTGTTGTTTTATTCTTCCAAGGAGCAGTATCCTACAATCTTTATTATCAGTCTAGAACAGATAATAACTTGATGATACACTTTATGTTTCATGTATTACATTGAATTTGTCCCTTCTGTGCTGATTTTGAAATCCTTCTTAAACTGTATTACTGCCTCATTATATTTTTATATTTTTCAGAACATTATCAGCTGTATGTTCCTGAATCAGCACAGGTTGGTTCTGCTGTAGGCAAAATCAAGGCCACTGATGCAGACATAGGGTCAAATGCAGACATGAAATACAGTATCATAAATGGGGATGGTTCTGGAATATTTTCTATATCAACTGACAAAGAAACACGGGAAGGAATTATTTCCTTGAAGAAGGTAAGCAAAACAATTGCAAAAGATTTCTTTGTGAAAGATATTAAAGATCTTAGAACCCTTGGCAAATTAGGACCTAACAAGATATTTGTTTAAATCTAGAATTTTTCCTGATGTGTGTTTGGAAATATACCGTTTGAGAAGGAACATAATTGAATTCAAAATGGAGTTTACCCTGCTCTATTTTCTAAATCATTTTTACTCTAACTGATCTCCAGTGGAGAGACAGCACCAATTGGGAAAATACAAAAGGGACTAGTGGGAAGTGAATCATGACCAGACAAAAGAATTCTATCCTATTCGGTTTCACCATTCTTTAAAAAGTAGCATCTTCTTTCTATATGATTTTGCAATTCATTGTTTAAGCCAAGGGCTCTCAAAAAAGTTTTTGAGATGAGGATCATATTCTTCTTTGAATAGCAAGCCAGGAGTCATATTCTGCCATGAAGATGGAGATGAGGAAAAAAAAAAGTGCTGTAGTAAAAAAAATAAAGCACTATTTAAAAATAATGGTATGTAGCTAATATGATTGCTTGGAGATATTTAATATATTCCATGTCAATTAAAAACTGCATATTATTGGCAACTTTTGGAAGAGTTTGGGTGGCCATACCTGATATGTCATATATACATTTTCTATGACATTAAGCCCTATTGAAATTGATAGATTTCATCATTAAACATACATGAAGGCTCAGACCAACTTACATCTTTGGTTGCCATAGAAATGAAGAGATACAGTAGATGAGTGCTGCTTTAAATATGAAAAATTCATCCTAAAATTATGTATGTGTGGCTAGTCCATCCTCAACCATGAGAATGCATTGGATTATTTATTTAGGGACAAGTCATTCATATTCATTCTCTCTCTCTCTCTCTCTCTCTCTCTCTCTCTCTCTCTCTCTCTCTCTCTCTCTCTCTCCCTCTCCCTCTCCCTCTCCCTCTCTCTCTCTCTCTTTCACTCCCTCCCTCCCCCCTCCCCTCCCTCCCTTCCCCCCTCTCTCTCTTGTTGTTCAAAAGTAGAAATAGAGGAAAGAGCTATGTGACCCTGAGTAATTGAATAAAATATGGGATATAAATCTAACTAGTTAAATAGGAATTGCTTATAAAATGTATCATATTCCACACAGAATGGGACAACTTGCTGTGGCCATCTCGTCATAGCCAACTCGCTGTGGTGGAGTTCCTGTGGCTATCTCACTATGGCCAACTGGCAATGGCCAACTTGCAGCCAACCCAGCATAAGCAACTTGCCATGGCCCCACTTGCTGCAAGACAATTGGCCATGGGACAGTTCAACACATGGTTACATGGGATAACTCAACATGATAAATATTATCCACCACTGTTTCTTCAACCTAATATCCATTGACAAAAATGGAAACAAAGTAGAGGAAATCATGGTGGATAACATTTATCACTTTAAGGTATCCCACATGAATTGTCCTGTGGCAAGTTATCCCATAGTGAGTTGGCCGTGGCAAGTTGGCTGCAGCAAATTGGCCACAGCAAGTTGTCCTAGACCCTAATCCAGATGTCCTGCTCTCCCATACACTCATGAAAATTCTTGCTGGCATATATAATCATCTCTGCTAGAATTTTAAAAAAAGATGGTGATTCACCCACGAAAAAAGAATTCATATAAATTGCTACATTAGTGCCTGCTATATCTAAAGATGACAATCCATTGTTACACATAAATACAATCCTCTTAAATATTCAGTTGACATACAGAAACATTTAAAGCAGGTATAGAATGGAGCTGTGCCCGCTATCTGCTGCTTTTCTTTCTCTTATTCCATCTCTGTAATCAGAGTTTTGACGCAGAACTCTAATACTAACCTCTCCCCTTCCTCCTCATTTTCTGCCTACCAGGATTGATTTAATCTCTGGCTTTCAGCAGGTTAACTTGGCCTCGGCTTTATGGTAGTCTTGACTGTAATGACTAAGGAACTTGGCAAGGTATAACTTGGCAAGATCCTGCTATTTCACATTTATCTGTGAAGAATATTTTTAAATATACAGTCCTGTATACCTACCAATATTTATTTCATAGGAGGGCATTGAGCTAATATTCCACTGTGTGTATTTATGGAAGTAATGATAAGCTGCAAATGAAAATGTCAGTAAGAAAATCTTTCAGTGCAAATAAGCCTTTCAGCTCCTCAAGAAATTGCATAAAACATTAGACTAGCGGAGTAAGTAATAAATAATGGTCACTGACATTATCCATATTTTCATGCTTGATCTGAAAAAAAGCATTGATAATTTCAGCATTTAAGGTAACAACCATGCTTCTGCCTTCTTTTTTTTCAACCATATTGCCCAGATAGGTCCTTGAGAAGATTAAATAAATAAATAAATATTAGTAAGTTAAGTGAATTTTCAATGAGCATGACCACATTAACTCCTGTTTCATATGCAAAGCACCCTGAAGATATATTAGCTACATTCTCCTTTCCCTCCTCCCTGATTAAATCCATTATTTCCTTATCCAAGATGAGTTCTGCATAGTCTCGACCTTGTAGGGAACATTTACATCTCAGCCTTCCATGTTCATGTCATTCAGCAGCTAATTGCATGAGCCGTTTGATCAATCAGCTTTACTGACTGCTGATTTTCCCCACTGAACCTCTAATCATGTAAAGTAGCCTGAGAGATCTAGCAAACTTTTTGATGGAGCTCCAAATGGACCTGGATGGCAGACAAAATAGTATGCACAGCGCAGCACAACATGTTTTGTTTGGGGTTTTTTTTGAGGGGAGGGGTCTTATAACTGAAGGAAAAAAATGGTTGAAGGAAAAGTCAAGGATCCATTCAAAATGGCAATATGTTAAAAATCAGTGCCAATACCATGGTGACATAGTTCCAGGAGTGACTAGTCCCGAATTACATTAAGACCCTAATGACCCTTAATGAGAAAGCAAGCACAAGAGCCATGGTGGTGCGATGGTTAGAGTGCAGTACTGCAGACTACTTCTACTGCCTGCAATTTGGCAGTTCAAATCTCACCAGGCTCAAGGTTGACTCAGCCTTCCATCCTTCCAAGGTGGGTAAAATGAGGGGGCTTTGTTGGGGGCAATATGATGACTATGTAAACCACTTAGAGAGGGCTGTAAAGTGGTATATAAGTCTAAATGCTATTGCTAATGCTATTGCTATAACTTGATTTGGGTGGGATTGTTTGACTCAAATCAAGTAGACATATGGTTAAGAGAATGTGAACATGTACATTCAGGCTTACTCTTAGGTACTGTGCATACTAATGTTATTATGTAAATAGATGTTCTCTCAAACTACCATAAACATTATTATTAAATATTGATAAGAAATATAGGCAAGAATCTCATAAATATTTGACTTACAAATTTTCATCCATACCTGGGATTTTTGGCATTATATAGCTTTAAAATAATCCACTCTCTACTCTACTCTACTCTAATTAATTTTGTATCTGTCAAAAATTAGTTCAAATGAACATTGCTTTAAATTATTCAATAATTTAAACTATTATTCAATTTACATATTATGTAATTATTTTGTTGCCAATAGGAAAATATAAGTTGGGGATCAGAAAAAAGATAACCTCATGTGAGAAAACACACAGACATATACATAAATGGTTACTAGGAGATATTAGAACCATAAATAGTGGGGGGTGGGTTATTGAATCTCAGGATTGTCGACTCAAGCAAAGATATTACAGGCAACCATGAGCAAAAGGATGCTAGGGCCAGTAACCAAGCACTATACATGTTATTTTTTTTTTAAGTTCACTCAAACTCAGAAATAATCGCATATATAATTGCAGACTTTATCTTTCACACTCCTTTGAAGATTTTTACTATATTTCTGCAACAGATTTCCAGATTTACCAACTAAATGTTCAACCCATAGCTCTGCTGTCCACTACACCTCATGTCTCTGCCTAACAGAGCACATGAGTAGGGAATATATATATATATATATATATATATATATATATATATATATATATATATATATATATATATATATATATATATATATATATATTTTCAATGCACGAATTACAAGCCAACTTTTGCACCTGAAGACTATCTGAGGATGATTAATACTGTAGTATTGAAAAAGGGATAGACTGGAAGTTTGTCAGAGCAAAAGAGCTCTTAGAGAAAATGATTTAAATAGGTTCAAATACAGCTGAAGTATTTTGTTCAGCAGTTTCACACAAAGGACGTGGAGTTTTAAAACTAAAATATTAACAAAAAGTACTATAAATCTAGCACAAATTAGGGAGCGGTTGCCACTATAATAAGGGAGCTGTTACTGCTAGAATTGTTTTGTAAATGTCACAGAAGCTATAAACATACATGGCAATGCACGTAAGGTAATGAAAAAAATGGATTTTATACTGAGAATTAAAAAAACAACTTTCCATAGTAATGCAACATTATTTTTTCTTCCCACAGCCACTCAACTATGAAAAAAAGAAATCCTATACTCTTAGCATAGAAGGAGCAAATACCCACCTCGATTTCCGCTTCTCACATTTAGGACCCTTTAAAGATGTGACTATGTTGAAGATTGTTGTTGGAGATGTGGATGAGGCACCATTGTTCACTCTTCCATCCTACATCATGGAGGTTTATGAAAATGCAAAAATTGGAACTACTGTGGGCACAGTAACGGCACTAGATCCAGATAGTACTAATAACTTAGTAAGGTACGGTAGTATTAACAGCTCTTCGTAACAGTGGGAGTGGGGTGATGGACTGGGGTGAATAAAATGTTCCTTATGATCCAACTATGGAAATCTTGACTATATTTAATCTTGACCTAATTTAAAAGTAGATCTGAGACTTTTAAAAAACTTTTACACATGCCCTAAACTTTCCAGCAATTTAACATTAGAATGTACTGTATAATGTACATTTATGGACTGGTATTTAAGTAACAATTTGGACGCACAAAATGTAGGTTATTAAGTAGTTACCAACCTGTCCTGTTCCTTTCCATCCCTTTTCCAAGTTTTTTCTCAAACTGATATTGTGGCTACTGCAGCATGTTCAATTTGGACTGGGCTGGGAGTTGTAGGGAGCATTAAAAAAAAAAAAAAACTTATACAAATGTTGAGATTGTCTGAGGAAGTTAATACCTCATTATTTTCTTCCGTGACTGATTTGCTTGTATTCTTGGCCCACTCATAGTAAAACTACCAATGCAAAGGATATGTATTTTCAGTATTACATTTCTAGTAAGACTGAAGTCTACATTATGCTGGTGAGAAGATACCCAGCTTTCAGTATGTTTGGATAAAAGATCCCTGGAGAAATTATTTCTGCATGGAACTTTCAGACAATTCTAGGCAGAACTGTTTGGTGATGTTTATTCATTTAATGAAGATGCTTTCTTTTGTTTTGATTTATGGCATTTATGGATCCAGACCAGGGGTGAAATGCTTCCGGTTTGGACCGGATCGCTCGATCCAGTAGCAATGGCGGTGGTTGGTTTGGAGAACCAGTAGCAAAAATCCCTGCCTCCCCCACCCACCCATGCCCAGCTGAGCCACGTGATCATCAGAGGCTTTCTTTTTTTTTTTAACTTTTAAAAATGTTTTTTCTACAACCTCTTCGGTCGAAAAAAATGCTTTTAAAAGTAAAACAAAAAAGCCTCTGATGATCACACGGCTCAGCTGGGATCGTCAGAGCCTTTTAAAAGCATTTTTTCTACAACCTCTTCAGCTGAAAAAAAGCTTGTAGGTTGTAGAAAAAAATACTTTTAAGAGAAAAAAAAAGCCTCTGATGATCAGGCAACTTAGCTGGGATCATCAGAGCCTTTTAAAAGCATTTTTTTACAATCTCTTTAGTCAAGTTTGTAGAAAAAATGTTTTTAAAAGTTAAACAAAAATTGGCCATGCCCACCCGGTCACATTACCCCCCACCAAGCCATGCCCACAAAACCAGTAATAACAAATTTTACATTTCACTGATCCAGACCACTGGTGAAATCCAATTTTTTTTACTACCGATTCTGTGGGCGTGGCTTGGTAGGCATGGTATGGCTTGGCGGGCGTGGCAGGGGAAGGATACTGCAAAATCTCCATTCCCTTCCCACTCCTGGGGGAAGGATACTGCAAAATCCCCATTCCCACCCCACTCTGGCGCCAGCCAGAGGTGGTATTTGCCGGTTCTCCAAACTACTCAAATTTTCCACTACCGGTTCTCCAGAACCGATTATAACCTGCTGGATTTCACCCCAGATCCAGACATTATGATTTTCATAGTCCAACGATGGCTAACCTTTTTGCCGTCGTGTGCCAAAAGTCGGAGGAGTGGGGGGGTCACATGCGTGTGTGCCCATACCCATAATTCAATGCGCCCTGTCCCCCTGCGCATGCCTACATGACCCCACTGAGCTCCCCCACTTTCGGCACGCAATGGCACAGTGGGCCCGGTAGGCCCATTTTTTGCTCTCCCCAGGCTCCAGAGGCTTTCTTAGAGCCTAGGGAGGGCAAAAACGGCCTCCCCCCCCAGGAGGCCCTCTGGAGGCCAGAAACAGTCTGTTTGCTGATTTCCGGTGGGACCTAGAAAGCCTCTGGAGCCTGGGGAGAGCAAAAAACGGGCCTTTCCTCCCCTGGAGGCCCTCCAGAGGCTGGAAACAGCCTGTTTCCCAACCTCCACTGGGCCCGGAAGGCCCGAAATTCAGCTGGCTGATGTGTACATGTGCACCGGAGCTGAGCTAGGGCTCGCATGCCCACCGATATGGCTCCACATGCCACCTGTGGCACGCGTGCCATAGGTTCTCCATGACGGTCATAGGCTATAGTTTAGCATATTGTGGGAAAACTTTTATTCATTCAATATTTATTTTAAAACATTTACACAGTTTAGTTGCATACCTTATAACCAATTCTGGGTGGCTTCCAATCAAATATAAACTGGGTTTTTAAAAAATAAAATACTATTTTACAAAGGGGGGTATACATGTTCACTTGGGTGGGGTATGAATGTTTGTTTTATTAGCAGTGACAAAGCATTTTTTGTAGTGTTGCTGATTCAAGTGTTGAAGCATTTTGAAAGTTTTTCTAGATTTTGGAAATCAGCATGTAAGTATTTGGTTAATTACTGAAATATAAAACCAGCTATAATGAAAGCATAATTTATATACCTAAAGGGCCCACGTGTATTTAGGGAAAGAGGGTTTAAGATCATTATGTTACATGTACTTAGAAACCCATTGTCCCATATCTGGTTTGAGAGAAGGTTTTTTTTTTTTTAACTGCTGCTTTGTATACAGCAGAACATGGTATTTTGCAATATTGTTGCAGAACTAAAAACGGGGCTGAACTGACAAATTGCAGTAACTTACAGCTGAAGGATTGTAACTATGTAGGACAGACAGGCAGAAGATGAACAGAATGCATCCATGAAGATCAGTCAGAAGACACACTGAAAACTTAAAGATATCATGCATGGACAGACTAAGCCACTTAACATTTTCAACTGGGAAACTTAGCAACTTAGAGCAATCCAACTTTAACAAAACCGGGGTATTCTTGGAAGTTTATCATTCAGATAAATTAGACATACTGTAAATGGACATAGAGATAAACCGTATTTACATGCCATTCAAAAAAAGACATAAATAAAAAGACCAGAACAGATCCTCTCCAATAAACAACACTCAGATAAGCAGGGATTGACATCAGACAAGCAAGCAGAAAACAATACCCCAATCAAGGAAACTACCAAGCAAGGACAATATCATACCCTCACCAACACTATCAGGGAAAACCTTATACTAGCACTGATGATGTTACCTAGCTATATAATGAAATGCCTGCAAGCAAACAACCAAACTCAGAGAACACCAAGGCATTCATAAATTGCACTAAATCACAATATCATTTAATTTTGGCTTAGCAGGTGGTCCCAATCCACTCAATTGTACCTCCTTAATTAAAAAAAAAAAATAGTTAAATAAGCCATGGCTTAGCTTTGGGTAAAATGCAAGTCTGTAACTTATCCCACATGACTCATGTTACTATAGGATGGCAGACATTCCTGCCCAAAACCATGTTGCTGATTGAAATCCATTTCATCTCCACCTTCCTTTACAGTGGTTCTGTTTCAGTGGAAGAGTATTAAACTAAGGGAATTTATGTTACCTTGTATTATATATAAGAATATGAGGTCTTGTAAATGATGAATTTCACAATCTCCAAAGATTCATTCTGTGCGGTTAAGGATCACAGCACTTAAGATGAGGCAGTTTGATACTACAAATCAGGAAATCATTCTAGTGTGGAGTTCTGCAATGAGGCAAATTTTGGAAATGGAGTGTGTTAAGTTTCCAAATCTGAATCTGCATTTTGCCTCTCCAGAAATACTTATTCTCCTTCAATGAAAGCTTAAAGCTGCAATCCAAAACCCACTTACTAAGAAATCTGCTTTGTTGAACTCAGTATAGCTTCTTTCCAAACAGATGTACAAATTGTACATTTAACCTAATATAATAGAATTGATATTAACTTTTAAACCTAATACTTCTGAAAGATGAAGGTTTTATTTTGTTTTGTTTCAACTAAAATAAAGATTATGTTGTTTTTTCTAAATGGGTAAATTCTGAGGATAAATAATTTCAAGGTAGGATTAGAATAAACCCTTTAAGCAAAATGAACCCAAATCCTTCTAGATTTATGTTGGGAAGCCTAATCCTTTTTATCATAAAATAGTTGTGAGTTCTTTAACAGTATGGAAAAGATCCATTTCTAAATTTAATTGTGTTTTTATAGGCATGCAGATATTGATATTAATTAAAGCACATCTTTTGTGCTTGGTATTATCAAGATTACAACTGAATAATTACCATGAATCTATTATAACAGCATTACATTTTATGAATTCAAAGAAGAGTTTAACTTGCAAATGTAAAAATGTTTGTTATCAGATAGTACACACAGTTGTCATTTATCAAGTTATGATATAAATATTATGGATAGTTGTCATCCCACATTATCCTAGAAATCCCAACATTTACTCTGTTGAATATTTCTACTATTTCTTATAGTGATATTACCATGTTCCCCAATTTAGAGTTGAATTCATATATTTTTTTAACTCATACTATTTGGCTGCTACATTCTGAACCATTCAACAATATGAATATAGTTATTATATTTTATATACGCTCCTAGAGCGTATATAAAACATATCTCAAAAATGTATATTGAAGAAAATTCATTGAAATATAATGAATAAAATGACAGTAAATTTAAATTTAAAGCTTGGTTTGTAAAACAATTCCAAACAAGGAGGGAAATAGATACATGACAATTTACAGAGAACTGCTTGGGGGATATTTAATAGGGCTCTGCTTCCTGCCACTCCTGTCAAATCTAATTAGGCAGGTAGACATAATCAGAAACAGATAATCCCACAAATAACCAGACTGTGCCCTGTCCCATAAAGGGATCTATAGATGACAATCAGGATCCTGAATTATGCTTGGAATCTCACTAACACTATATCGCCCTCTTCAAGGACTTCAGGTTATGACTTTAACAAGAGTTCTTCTCTTGAATATTAAACATTTCTTGCATAGCAAAGTGTCCAGGAAGGATTTGTCTAAACATACATCTTCATATGTGGCCTTTCCTTGTAAGGCAGCATCTATCATGGTATTTTTTCTTCAAGGATTTTGTGTATTCTTCTTACATGTGCCTCATTGTGCAGAATGAATGGGATTTGACAAAACAGTACTTTTCCAAATATTCTGTTAGTGGTAACACTAACAAATTGACTGACAAATTGACAAATTGAGGCAAGTCAGAAACTTAGAGGTGGTGGTTCATGTCCCTCCATCCTCAGCTAATCTTAATTAATCAGATTTTTTAAAAAGTCCATTGGAATCAATGGAAGATTCCTTTGGAGTCAAATTCCAGTGGCAACAGACCACTTAAAAGAGGAAGGGTAATGTACTCTGAAGGGGTAATGTTCAGAGTAGAAATATTCAGAATATCTTAGCAATGTAGATGTTGTTGCTTTTTAAATATTTCGTGTGTAAAGGAGATTTAGCAGGTATAGCTTCACACTTAGCTATAAGGAACAACCATATGGCTAGGAATAAAGTTTATACTTCAATAAAAACCATTCTAGTCCACAGCTTTCCAAATTAAAATTTATTTGTTTTTACACATCACGGAATTTTATTAAGTTTGCCTAAAGCAACTTAAAAGTGTGTTAATCAAAATTGCAGACATATATACATACAAACAGAAAAGTACTCATAAAAAGTTGGATAATAAGAGATGTATAAAACATAGATTAGGCCTAGAATCATAATATTAGAAGTGATCTTGGAAATGTTCTAGGTCAACACCCAGCCCAGGGCAGGAATCCCAGAGAAACGGCTGGCCACCCTTTTGCTTGAGATAGACTGTTCCACATTTTAAGAGCTCCTGAAGTCAAAAAAAAATTGAGTTTCTTGTCAGCCTCTTGTCAAAATCACAAAGCACAGTTCTACTTTTAAAAAAAATTAAAAGTGCTAGCTCTGCAAAAAAAAAAAAAAGAAAGAAAGAAAGAAAGAAAGAAAGAAAGAAAGAAAGAAAGAAAGAAAGAAAGAAAGAAAGCCCTTTTTGTAAAATAAGCATAGTGTTGGTTATTTGCTGGTGTTACTAGACATTTCCATAATTTGATACTACAGAATCCAAGGCCTGATTTAGTTGACAACTAGGGAAATCAGTGATATAGTGGGAATCTTTGTTTTTTTTTGTTTTGTTTTTTTGTTTTGTTTTTTTTTTGGGGGGGAAGCATTTTTTCCCCATAGTGATTAGAGATTCCTCATTATGAGTTTTTCCCTTTAAAATCAATGTTTCATAGGACTCAGTTCTGCCCCCCATGTTAGTATCACTTGTTCATTCTTTCCTCAGATTTATTATTTGAATTTTAGTGTCATATTTAGTATCATATTCATGCAGATGACATTCAGAAGTACCAATCCAGTACTGAAATTGTTGACAGTTTTTGGAAAACTATGGTAGGCTGGCTTCTCTAACTGACCTCACTGCTGCAGTAGTGAGGTATAAGAGGATACAGTACACACCAATGTAGGCTCAACACAGACAAAACTGAGATCTTTCACCTTGAATAGCCTTCTCTTTCTTTTTCCGCCCCCACCTCCCCCAGACATACACCGGTCTTCAGGGACCAGCTCTATGAATCTGGCATTGTCAAGAAGTAAGAACCACACATATTTCAGAAGGGCCTATATAGAGCTGGTCAGGTGTAAAAGCAGAATATTGAAAATTGTAAAAATATGTTCCATGTCTTATAGCAAATCAATTAAATTAGAGTGTCTTTGAAACATTTCCGTCCCATTTCCCACATGACTGGAGTTGGCTGCATTTTCTCACACCCATTTAAGCTCCTTTTAAACTTCCACAACATCAGGTTTGTTCAGTATTCCTTGACTCGTTGCCCATATATTGGCTATTCCAGTAGAGCATGGGTGTCAAGCTCAAGGCCCAGGGGCCAGACCATGGGGTGCTTAGATCTGGCATGTGGGGCTGCCCTGGAAACAGTGAAGGACTGGCCAGTGGTGCCTGTGCCAGAGTAAACAGGCTCCTGAACTCTGTTTTCAGCTAGGATGGCCTCCTGCAACCCTCTGCCAGTGAAAATTAAGCTCGCACATGCAGAGGGTTGCAGAAGGTTGTCGCAGCCAAAAACAGAGCTCAGGAGCCCATTTTTGCTGGCAGAGTGCTCAAGCCACCACAGGTGCCCCCAACACGAGTGATGTCAAGGTGACCACACCCACCCTGGCCATGTCCACTCCAGCCCCCCAATGATGCCGCCCACAATGAAATTGAGTTTGACACCCCTGCAGTAGAGTGTCTTCTTTATCTTCCATTTCTTCATAACCAAGGATTTTCCAAAGTTTGCTCCTAGGGTGTCAGTTTCCTAATGCTCATTTGACAAAAGCCCATCTGAACATATTTAAGATTTTAAAACATATCTACATCTAGTGAAAGTAGCTTCGACATTACTGAAACATATCCCTTATTCATGCAAAGAATATGTTAACTGTTAGATTTTGTTTTTATTTATTTTATTAGGTTTATGTTTTTATTAAATTGTTTTAGAGTATGTACATGTGGCCTTGAGTATAATATGGGATCACATATTTAACTGTTCCCTTTTGATGATTGTAAATTTGTTGTCATATTTTTGTTACAATTCTGCTGTGTAAAGTTATACATATACTGGCAGTGTTTGACATTCTGATGTGGGGGGGAAAATGTCCACTTCAGGAACGCCAGCATTTGGGGATAGGTGTGATCAAGTAAATTTAATTGGCATGCATGACTACGGTGATCGCTGAGCTCCCAAACAAAAGAATGCAAAAGAGCTCCAGTTAAAGTAAGGTTATAGGCTATTTACCCTCTTGAAATAATATATAGGAATTAGAAAATGAGTGTGAATTATAATATTTTTCTGCAGGATTGTAGGGTGTGATAACAACACAGATGATTTTATTATGGGCTGCCTGTGAACTTCATATTCTGCTCCATTAACACCACAGAAAATATCTGGCCTTTGCTATGTGTTGCCTTCCTTTCAAGCCTCATTAGGCAGCTATTTTTATTATTAGGCAACCTATTTCCCAAAACATCAGAAGGCAAGACTAGAAACAATGGATGGAAACTAATCAAGGAGAGAAGCAATCCTAGAACTAAGGAGAAATTTCCTAAAAGTGAGAACAATTAACCAGTGGAACAGAAGTTGTGGTTGTTCCAGCACTAGAGGCTTTTAAGAAGAGGTTGGACAGCCATTTGTCTGAAATGATATAGGGTCTCCTGCTTGAGCAAGGGGTTGGACTAGAAGACCTCCAAGGTCCTTCCCAACTTTATTGTTCTATGTTCCTATCCAGGTTACAATTGGAAAGAATGCTTTCTTTCTATCAAAAGTCTTTAAGGGGCAAAACAATTGAGTGGCAAAAGTGCCAAAAGCAGAGGAGGACAAAGTCAATTCCATGCACTTTTTTTCCTTGGTCACTGGCAGTGGTGAAATCCTAAGTGGATCGCTACTGTTCACTGCCCGCGCATGAGTGATGCATGCTAAAAGCACGCTGCCTGTGCACATGCACAATGTGTGCCAAAAGCACACTGAGCGCGCATGCACAGTACACACCAAACACAAGCTTCGTGTGGAAAAAGAAGACTTCACTAGGTAAGTAGAACAGCGAGAGGGAGGGAACAGCTGTGCCATGCGATTTAGCTTCACTAGAAAACAGGATTTCCTGCTTTCTAGAGAATCTAAACCATGGGGCACAGCTGATCGTTGGAAATACCTGTTCACCAAACTGGTAGCTTTTTAACTACCGGTTTGACTGAAGTGGTAGCTTTTTCTTACTACAGATTTGCCCAAACCGGTAATTTTTATCACTACCAGTTTGCCCAAACCGAGACGAACTGGTAGCATTTCACCCCTGGTCACTTGACTTTATGAAAAGGAACAAGTGACTTTAGTAGAAGTAGGAACCAATAGTTTGGGATGGCTTTTCAAATTATGCAAAAAGTTTTAATAAAATTAGATTGAGCACTACACAATACCAGCCAAGACTATGTTTTCTTTTTGTAATGCTCTTTATTGTCACTACTGTGATGGCAAACACAACATCATGTAGGTTAGTCAGTTAGAAATTGCTTTCTTGTTGTGTTTGTAACAGCTAAAAGCTAGCCAGTTCAGGAAACATTTCCTCATGAAGCATAAACCATATTCTTCTGTTCCTTTTTGGATGCAACGCACCAGCTATTTTTCCGGGCAAGGTAGAATGTATATGCCAAATTCAAAAAGCTGCATAATTTTAAACAGCTGTATGTGCTCTTCAAAGTGTTCCTTTTATGAGAAGTTAGTGAAGCACATAGGACAATCTTATTGCTGCCTCTGGCTTTCCATCTCATCTAATTGCTGTGCAGTATTACCTAGTATGAAATGATAGATGTTCTTTCTTAAGTTGCCTGCTCCTGCAGTTAAAATAAGGAGGGGGGATCTTTCCAGTTAGTTTTACCTGGGAGCTATGATGAACTGAAGTCTATCTCATTCAGGTTTGCCTCACACATATCCATTCTGTTATACTAGAATCGATATTGTTTTGATATTCTGCTCCAACACTCTGTTCCAACTTTTGATCCACTCTTTGCTTTAGCATGACATATCTGTATTATTAGGAAGCAGGATTGATTCTTAATTATTGCAGTCAGCAAGAAATATTACAAAGTTTCAGCTATTAATATTTGTAAGGGCAACTCCCCTGCTTCCAACAGTACATCATTGATCACACTTATGCAGGTACAACTAAGCACTTCAGGTATACATATATCCACTGTATCCAAAGCATACATTTACACTTCAGTAGTATCCTTGCTGGCTAAAATCCTTCTTTGTGCTCTGTGCTTCAGTGCTTAGTGGGATATTTTCTTATTAATAATGAATTATCCTCTTGAGAAAAATATTTCTGGTCTGGGTTCACTCTACTTTGACCAGCTTCTATATGAATGAGTTATTTCCTTTCAAAATTGGAAAATAAGGAAAGCCCCGAATTCAATAAATTGGTTCAGATGTGCATAGCTTGGTTGAAAATCTTAGCTCGCATGTGGTTATTGGTCTCTAAATTCTTCATAAATAAGATTTTTCATAAATAATGTATCTTTGTCTTTGAGTTGGTTGAGTTTATTAAAGTTCTGTCCGTAATACTACATTTCTTGGCTTACTTTCACATGCAAAATATAAGATGACCTTTATAATGAAGGAAGGGGAAATGGAAATGGAAATAAAAAGACATATAAAAAAGGTGATTTGCAATTTTCATTGCAATTACAACAGAAACAGAATAACAGAGTTGGAATGGACCTTGGAGGTCTTCTAATCCAACCCCCTGCTTAGGCAGGAAACCTACACCACTTCGGACAAATGGTTATCCAACTTCTTCTTAAAAACTTCCAGTGTTGGAGCATTCACAACTTCTGGAGGCAAGTTGTTCCACTGATTAATTGTTCTAACTATCAGGAAATTTCTCCTTAGTTCTAAGTTGCTTGTTTAAGTGAACTAAGTTGGTTTATAATTATTTGTATCAATAAAAGTTTTTTTTTTATATAATGAATGAGTCATACTATAGGTAAGCCTCAAGTTACAACTATAATGGAGTCTGCCCATTAGGATTGTAACATTAATTGAAACACATTGAATGAATGAACCCCATCCCTCCTCTCCCCAATTTATTCATTAATTGAATGCATGGATCATTAAATGTTCATGAGGTACCTCAGGGAAGGGGAAAACCATGGAGGGCCTAATGCAAGAAAAAAGTCATCTGCCTCTGTCCGCCCAAGGCCTCCCCATACTCACTGAGCTATCTCATGCTCCCCTTCCCACCCCTTAGGGTTTCCACAGCTGCTTCTGCCTTCTCTACACTTACCATTTGAAGATCAGCATAGCTCAGGGCTACGTACCAGAAAAGTGACCATCTTCTCAGATGCAAGTAAAGCTGCTTTCTTTAAATCTTGTGTTCTTCTGTCCCCTTTGGAAAAAGCTTGTCCAGCGGATGGCAGTGGCATGAGATTGTCTCCTGCAGGCCTCTGTCCTCTGTGCCAAAACCCTTTTGCAAAGGGGATGGAAGGTTTTTTTTTGCGGGGGGGGGGGGGGGGCGGTGACCTCATGCTCCTGCAGGCTTCCATCATCTATGTGAAAAGCCTTCTGCAAAGGGAATGGAAGGGTGTGTAAGATCTAATGAAAACAGCTTCACCAACATCTGAGAAGATGGCCACCTCTGCAGATCTTCAAAAGTAAGTGAGCAATCAGTGATGTGATGAGGAGGAGCCAGTGGACTAGCATAGCAGGCCCAGTGCCTGTGCAGATGCTGGGGAGGAGGGTGGAAATAGTCAGGGGGCATGTTGCAGCATCTCTGTCAGTTGTAAGATCAGTTGCCATGGTGCTACAACATTCATAACTTCATGACTGGGTCGTAAGTACTTTTGGGGGTGGTGTCATAAGTTTGAACTAACTAAGTGAATTGTCATAACTTGAGAACTACCTCTACTATTAAATCTCATAATTGGGCACTCTTCAAAATCTTAACTCAGAAAGCAGGGAATTTAAAATAGAAATATCAGAAGGAAATAAAATTAAAGCAAACTAAACTGATTCAATCCACCCCGATTTACATTATCCATTGGTTTGAAATCAGTTAAATGAATGCCAATAACTGATCTTTGAGATTGAATACTATCAAGGCAGAGGTTTAAATGATTTCTTCAGAAACATGTTCTTCATAGATGTCTATTATACATCCTATTTCTCTTTAGAAACTCAATTTGCCATGCTTTCCAGTTGTGTCTTGGAAATGTTCTTAACCTTTCTTACTGTGTAATAAATCTTCAGAATCTCCATCAAAGAGCCAATTTCTGAATGCCATGAAACTTGGCCAATGTTGGCTAATGATCTTAAATTCATCATGCCACAGTCAGAGGTTCAATGAAAAGTCACACAGAAATGTCTTTTTTTTTCCCCCAGATAATACAAGAGGTACTATTGATTTTGGTTCACTGTCCAGAAAATGGACAGCCTATGTCTGTAAAGGAGGAATAGAAAGCATAATTACTGAAACTATTCTATGGTGGTTATGCCCTGAAACAAAAAAAAAATTGGATGAAAATACATAGTTGGATACAGGAAGTAACAGGCTTCCAGGTAGAATATACGCCAGAATTGTTTCTTCTAGGAATAATGAAAAAGAAATATGAAAAAAAGACAACATATATTATTCTACATATGACAACGGTGGCAAGATTGGCATTTGTGCAATGTTGGAGAAGCTCGAACACACCCTCCGAAGATCTAATAATTAGAAAGATATTAGATTGCGCCGAGATGGATAAAATGACATTGGAACTGAAAGGACAGATGGATTCGGACTTTTACATAATATGGGAGAAATAGTATAATTGGATTGAAGATAGAAAAACAAAGAAATAACAGATAGTAGATTTTGTAAAATTATATAGAGTATAGGAGAATATTCGTGTGATGATATGTAAATGGTCACAGTCATGCACAAGAGCAGAATAAGAATTGTTTAATTGTTAAAACCCAATAAAACTCAAAAAGAAAAAAGAAACTATTCTAACATGCTTAAGCTATTGAAGAACATAAACATATTTGATTTATGGAAGAAAACACCTATACATACAACGGCATTTGGACTTTCCAATATTATGTTCTTAAAATATTTACTTAAAAAATAAATTGTTTAGAATCTGTTACATGTGTGTGTGCACATATATTAGTACTACACAAATCACCCCAACTCCAAAATTTTCTGGATTCCTTCTAGCAAGCTTATTAAATTGAAGGTTTTATTGCCTAAAATAAGTACAGTAAATAGTAGTACACACTATACTATGTCTGACTTTGCAGAAATGTATGAGAAGTGGAAATAATAGTTAAAACAAATGATAAATCATAATGGCTGTTAAAACAATTTGAATGTTTTCAAAGCCATAGTCCCATAATATGAATGCTTCTCTGCTGGAATGCCATTAATTGTTGTTAACAGTAACTTTCAGTGGAATATAATTTGAAAGATAATGTTACCCATCTCTTCTGAATGCCTACTCATTTTGTTTCTTCTATTTATTTCAAGGCCCTTGCTTTCATTAATAAAAGAGCTCATTTATTCAGTTTTAGGATTGGTTTAGTCATCCTTGATCACAATGCCATTTTTGACTATGGAACTTGGGGAATACAATATATTTTTATAACCAGAAGAAGGAATTCTATATTATAGCTAGAGAAGAAGGTGACCGCCAAATCTCTCCCCCGCTCCACTCTCTCTCCCCCTCTCTCTCCATTTTATGCAGCTAAAATGATACTTATGGTCATGTTTTTGTGTTATAAGAGCCACATTGTGATCTGACTTGGAGAAATATACTTGTGTAAAAAAAATAATTTTTATATTATATATATATATATATATATATATATATATATATATATATATATATATATATATATATATTTTCTAGAAGTCTTCTTTTCTCTTTCTTAGTGGGAATTCCAATTTTGTCATCTACCAATACCATTTCAGTTTTCATCCAAAAATTATCATGGTAATTCTATAATTATACTAATATTAAAGGGAGCATACTTATGTATACTAGTTTCTAGAGAAAGTATGTAGAATGGTGCTGTTCAGTTCACCTTTTACATATTCCTGTTCATACTTTGGAGTGCAGAACTACTGTTAAAACCATAGCCTGCATTAGAATTTTAAAAAATACCAGCTGTGTTTTCATTTCAAAGGAGCCATTACAAATGACAGCAAGAGAATTTCACACACATGCTGTAATTTAGCTCATTCCTTTATTTGGACTAACATACATTAATGCTGTTTGAACCAATTAAGTATGTCAAAATGGGTGGTATCTCTTAGAAGATGGTAGTGATAAATGGAAATGGTAAAAAAAAAAAGTTTATCTGAAAGGAAATAAAATCTTAGGTACAGCATATATGCCAGGGGTGAAATCCAGCAGGTTCTGACAGGTTCTGGAGAACCGGTAGTGGAAATTTTGAGCAGTTCGAAGAACCGGCAAATACCACCTCTGGCTGGCCCCAGAGTGGGATAGGAATGGAGGTTTTGCAATATCTTTCCCCCAGGAGTGGGGAGGGAATGGGGATTTTGTGGTATCCTTCCCCTGGAGTGGGGTGGGAATGGAGATTTTGCAGTATCCTTCCCCTGCCATGCCCACCAAGCCACACCACACCCACCAAGCCACGCCCACAGAACCGGTAGTAAAAAAAATTGAATTTCACCACTGATATATGCATATAATATACAATTAAAACAGCACTGAAGCATTATTCCAACAGAAGCAATACTTGTGTTGATGCCCAATAAAAACAAAACCAGTTCTCAGCTTTAAAGTTTAATTGTAGTATTTATAGTACATAAATTCAGCCAGTCTGCATTCTTGGTAAAATACATGCAGTGAAGCAAGGTTAGAAAGGATCTCTTCTGGCAGGCCGTTGATTCCAGAAGTGATGTGTTTATTGCTTCCATAAACTGAATGAGGCCATTGGTCAAGCTAACCAGGAACTGTCCATCCCAATGCCTTTAATCATTCAAGACTGTTGAAGACCATTCAGTATAGCTACTTGCAAAAATGCTAGGATTATGTTGTGGCTCCCTCCCCGAATATAAAGGTGAATGCTTAGCACTTGTTTTTAACTTATGTTTTCATTTTGTGTGTTCCTAGATATTCCATTGATCACAATACAGAAGACAGATACTTCACTATTGATGCAAACACTGGAACCATTAAGACTGCCAAGGTCTTTGACAGAGAAGAAACTCCTTGGTACAACATCACAGTCGCTGCTTCTGAAATTGGTACGTAACAAGCCCACAGGCAAATGGGTCTTTCAGAAAGGTATACAATGATGGAGATGTTTGGGGAAAAATATTTAGTAATTTGGAAGAGAAAACGGCATTATCCTCTTTCAGCTGCTCATAATATCTATCAATCTTGGCAGCTGAATAACATGTCAAAGCTACTTTAATTGTCTAAAATGTACAGTTGTTTCTTATATAATGTTTGAATGCTTACATAATGTTAAGCAAATACTTCATGAGCCTTAGTTCAAACCCATGTTAGAGTATGTATGAATGCTATGTTACAATTATTTCAACCATAGTAATACAAGGGCCATCAATAGATTTAAACTCAATGTAATTCACTCTAATCTTAATTGTAGGAAATATGACTTTTGCAATAGAATAGTAAATGTCTGGAACAATCTACCTGATCCTGTTATTAGTCTCTCTAATCCCCTACCTTTTTCCATAAACTGTCTACTGTAAACCTTTCATGTTTCTTAAGAGATCCCTAAGGGACGTGCATAAGTGCACCAGCGTGCCTACCGTCCCTGTCCTACTGTTCCCAATTATATGTAATCATTTTATGTGTTTATGGCTATGTTTTGCCAATTTATATCCTTTTTTTTTGGTGCCAAAAATTGTTCATGTGTCCATGTCTGTGTCTTTTTTCTTACTTGTTCTCTTATTTGTTGACAAATAAATAATAATAATAATAATAATAATAATAATAATAATAATAATAATAGTAATCTAAATTCATAATGATTTTCATATGATTTTTTCTGTTTTTAACTGGAATGCAATTGTGTTTGAGTGAAAGGCTTTCAAAGATAAATCTAAGAGTCCAGAGACAGATAAAGTCCCCAGGAAAAGATGAATGATGTACATCAAAATGTCTGTTTCCAGTAACTTTACTAAAAGAGAGATATGCAAGAATTCTGAATATCAAACCACTGTTCACATTCTATTTGGATTCTTAAATGACCACAAGTCAAATAGACACAAACTGGAACTAAAAAGATCTGGTAATCACCATATTCTGTTTAACAGTATATTTTAATGTTTTTTTTAAAGGGCATTTTGTTCACATTGCTCAAGGCAGAATACTTTATTAGGTTGAAGTTTATTACTATCAGATTCAGACAAATAAAAGCTTATTAATGTAATATCTTATCCCAAGTTTAAATCAAGCTAATTACCAAGTAATAATCTAAATCAGGATAATTGATAGGAGGGAGTAGGAGCGTTAAGCATGTTTGCTGTCTTGGGTTGAATATACATGCAAAACATTGAACTTTGCAAATGATAAACTACATCTAAGGTTTTATAAAACAACAGTGAATTATTCAGTGTCAAGAATAGCCCACTATTGTGAATATTTTATTATTTTTATTTCTTACTATTGTGTTGCTTTATAGCAGCCCTTGGAACCCCAGTTGAATATATATGATTCTTTCTTCTAAAACAACATATGGCTATCTGGTAGAGCCATACACATAAGGGTTTTAGATAAAAATGTTAATTTATGCATGAAGTTATAAATTCATGCAAACATCATTCTGAATTCTAGTGCAGAAAAATGTTAGTCTTCTTTCCTAATCGAACAGAAGAGACCCAGGTTTAGTTAATAGATGAGATTTCTATCTTATCTCCAATCTAGACTCTAATCACACTCAACCAGCTTTTCTTTTGTAACAAGATTGCATGGGAAACAGATTATGATCAAATGATAGCTTAGTTCATATACCATACTAAAGTATAGCTTGGCTAGCTAGTGAATATTAAATAAAGTATAAATGGCTAGGATCACATAATGAAACAAACAATCTAAAAAAGTAACAAGTAACGTTCTGCAGTACAATAATAATATCACTAGACTCTTGATTTTTTTTTATAGAATAACACAGTTCTCCTCCTACAATGACTTTAATAAAAAGGTGCATTTCTCAACCTTTCTTAATGACAGTTTTGTGAATATCCAGATAATCAACCCATTTTATATATCCCCCTTTACCAGGGATGAAATCCAGCAGGTTCTGACAGGTTCTGGAGAATCGGTAGCGGAAATTTTGAGCAGTTCAGAGAACCGGTAGCGGAAATTTTGAGTAGTTTGGACAATGGCAAATACCACCTCTGGCTGGCCCCAGAGTGGGGTGGGAATGGAGATTTTGCAATATCCTTCCCCTGAAGTGGAGTGGGAATGGAGATTTTGCAATATCCTTCCCCTGCTACACCCACCATGCCATGCCCACCAAGCCACACCATACCGCCAAGCCATGCCCACAGAACCGGTAATAAAAAAAATTGAATTTCACCACAGCCCTTTACATATAGCAGAAAGCTATATGCATATATGTGTGAATGATGCCTCTGATAGAAAGGTGGGTGAGGTTTGTCTCAAGCCATAATGTCACAAGAATGTATTCTTTAGTTGTTTCCTTTAAATTGAGGCGTTTAACATGCAGTTAAGAGGCAGAATATGGTTTTTTTTCTTGATGAAACAGTCAGCTCTCAATCTGTACAAGCATCTGTGTCTTAAGTAAGCACACCAATCCCAGAAACCAATAAATGCGGTCTGTAAAATTATACAGGTACTGATTGCATGTTACAATTCAATTCCTGTGTTCATTTCTGGCACAAATTGTTCAGAGACATCCATCCAAAATCACACATATTTCTCATTGGGGTTAAACAGGGAGGCATTTACCTTCTTATTAGAGCTTCTAAGAATATGCTTTATTACTATCCTAGTTTAAGGAGGCGTAGATTATTGTAGATTAGAAAGAAGAGGCCGATCATAGAAAATTCACCTAGAGTGACAAAGTTATTGGACATTGCTTACTAATCTTCATAAATCAACTTTCCATTTTTATATAATTTGGTACTACTTCAATGGTAGTGCCAGCATTCTAGAAAAAAACCAAGGCCAAGGAAAGATTCTGAAGCAAGCATTTTTCAAATTTCTATTTACTAGAATAGGTAAACTGGCACATCTGGGAAAACCCACATCTGAGAGGTCTGGGTTTTCTCTCAGTAAATCAAAACCCCCAAAACCATCCCCTCACTCCTCAGTCGATCACATGCTGTCCAATCAACCACCATGCCGTCTCGAGACATCACTCCAACCACTCCTTCTCCAGATGCAGGATCGCCCTGACCTTGACCGACAGGAAGAATGCTATTATGTCTACAGACAACCCCTTCACTAAATCCCCCCTCCTACTTTCCCACACAGGAGAAGGTGGCAGCATGGAAGCTTCCAGCCTAATATGGCTTCCAAAGCTGACAGGTAGTTTGCCACTGGATGGCCACAGGAATACCCATTTGTTCTTAAGGGACCTGTGGTTCCCAGCTGCTCTTCCAATATTCATCCATGCATCATTCAGATGAGCACAACAACACTCTTTATAACACTTACTTTTGATTACTTAGCGATTGCTCAGTTATGGGTTAACTCAAGTAAGAAAGAAATAATAATCATGCTTAATATCCTGAAATTCCTATCCCATTATTCAAAGAATATAGGTAATTGCCCCAAGTGCAGGTATAAGAGGACAGGGCAGCCAATCAGGGTCCCCACCTGTTGATATAAAAATTGATTGAAAGCTGGTGTAAATTGGGTGGAAGAGAACTTGAAGTCTGAGAGGCAAAGCAAATGATGGGACTCTTCTGTTTTTGCTGGTAGATGTTTGATCTGTATTATTTTCTTGTAAAGCTAGGCTACTTTCTAGAAATCCCTCTTTCCAGAATCTGATTGGTTCTAGTCTACTAGCTCTAAGTTCTTCTTCAGGATTGAATCTCCCACTCAGGGAGCCATATAACTTCAGGCCAGCAGAACTGTCTTGATGATTCCATGATCTCTAGCCAGTGCATCAATGCGTACTATTATTTGGTATTCCGTTATGATTTGTTTGTGCTCTCCAAGTTCTTAGTATTTCTGTGTATAATGTTAGAAGGAATTCAAAATGGCATGTTGAATTATTTTTAAACTTGTTTAAGAATATTTTCCATACCCTCTGAAACTGGTTGAATTCCCAGATGATCATTTTTCTATCATTCATTCTGACAAATAATATTGAATCATGTATCCATGCATTAATCCTTGTAAAAGAATGCTTCTTCTAGAAAAAAGGAGGGGAATAAATTTATTCCTTACAACTCTCATGACAATATTAAACGTAATGGTGGTAGTAGCAACTTCTCTGCTGTTTCTTTCTGTGCTGAAATGTGATATTACATACTTCTATTGTCCAGTGACAGGGTAGAAGCTACCCTAAAACAGTGAGATACTGGGCTGTAAAATGAAAAAGCTGGTGGTGAAACTAATGGCAGTTGAAGGAGAGGAGGGTGTTCTGGGAAAGAATTCAATTGTTTAAAATGACATATGCAACTGTTATATAGATACAACCGCAACAACTCAAGAATTGTCAAAATGATGTACGTTCCACTCCTTGGTACTTGTATTCTTTATAGTGATAGAAATATGAGATGGATTAAGTTCATACCATAACAACGTTGAATGCATTTCTTCTTATTTCTCCTCCTCCCTCCACGCACACACATCTTAGTTATTCAGTAAAATGTGGCAAATTTTTAAATGTGATTATGTCAAAAACTGTACTCCTTTGAAGCATATATTACGATACAGCAGTTTCTGTAATGATGTCATTTTGACCATACCTTCAAATTCTGCAGATGTCATTGACAGTAGATAACTGTGACAATGCAAAAGAAAAATCAATCAATCAATATATTTAAATCGGAATCAGTCAGTAGAGAAGTGTGTACTTTGAGTTAGATTCTGCATCGCATTTTCTGTATTCCTATGTAACTATAGACAATCTAAATAGAATTGTAAAGTGTATGCCTTCTTGTACCTGGTTACATAGACAATCTAAGCTTATCCTATTTCAATTCTTGAAAAATACTAACATTCTTGTTTGCCCTTTCTGATGTATCACTGATATGCCATATAACAGGGGTGTCAAATTTGATTTCATTGAGGGCCACATGAGGGTTGTGTTTGACCTCAGGGAGGTATGGCCAGGGGCATGGCCAGCTCAATGTCATTTGTGTCGGGGGACCCTGTGGTGGCCCAAGCACTCTGCCAGCGAAAATGGGCTCCCAAGTTCCATTTATGGCTGCAATGGCTTCCTGTAATCCTCTACCAGCTAAAACGGAGCTTGGGAGGGCCACACATGGTCCTTTGCTGTTTCTAGGGCAGCCCTGTGGCCTTGAAATTGACACCCCTGCCATATAAGGACCATATGTGGAAACAATGTTTAAAACAGAGGATGGTGATTTTGTGTGCGTGTGTGTATTAAATTACTATATTAGATGGTTCCTCTATCTTCTAGTTACCATAAAACATGCAACTTCAGCATTAAGCCCCAACTGAGACATTAAATCTGTTAAAGCTTGCTGCAATGGAAATAGAAAATCCAAATTGGTGCATAAAGAGATTGTAGCATGTATTCAGGTTTCAGAAATTAAACTTTAATATTTAACTATAAAAATATACTTTGCCACAAAAATGTATTTAGTTTGTAACTTAACTCAATATTTATTTTATTTATTTATTTATTTATCTATATCCCACTTTTCTTATCTTTATTAATAACTCAAGGTGGCAAACATACTCTAGGAATGTGTGTGTGTGTGTGTGTGTGTTTTCTGAAGTTTTCACGGGTGTTGTATGTAGGTCTTTGATTATTCGGGTTTTCTCCCGTGTAAAACTGGAAGTGTCTTGGCGACATTTTGCCACACATGAGAATCAGAACACAATCAGAACACAGCCAGGCTCCCACCCAATCAGTTCACACCTCCACTAGCAGTTAAAAGGAAGAAACAGCTGCGATCACACATTACTCCTAGAAGCACAAAGCCAAAAACACCAGCCTGAAGATGACAAATGAGACTTCGTCGAAACGTTGCCAAGACACTTCCAATTTTACGTGGGAGAAAACCCAAATAACGAAAGACATACATACATACATACATACATACATACATACAATGTTAAATTTATATTTACTGACAACGAAATAAAGGGAGACTAGTATTGATCTATTTCAAACTATTTAACTCTCTTCAGCTAGCCATACCCTTCTGGGATTCGAACCTGGGCTTGCTTGCATATTAGGCAAATGTGTTAACCTCTAAGCCTCGCTTTGTCAGTTTGTACCAGGGATAGATCAGGTTGCTTTGATAGAAAACCCATATGTCTGTGTGTATGTGTGTGTGTGTGTGTGTGTGTGTGTATGTATATATATATGTGTGTGTGTGTATATATATATATATATATTTCTTCTAGCCAGGTTTTCCCTACGTAACCAAGGTTTTTTTGCTAGGTGGGAGACCTAAATAGATCCATTTCTAGCTCGTTTGCTTTCATCAGTAGGCCACACCCATATCTATATATCTATATATCTCTATCTCTATCTCTATATCTATCTATCTATCTATCTATCTATCTATCTATATATATATATATATATATATATATATATATATATATATATAAACCCTTCACATAAGCCTGATGATGGCAGATGAGATTCTGTCGAAACGTCACTTCTACCCTTTTAGGGATATGTTCACAATTACACAGGAAGAAACCCGAAATATTAACTGTACACACAGTTAATGAAAACTTACATAGACACACACACACACACACACACACACACACACACATATATTTATATATATGTTTTCTGAGGTTTTCGCGGGTGTTTGTATGTAGGTCTTTGGTTATTCGGGTTTTCTCCCGCGTAAAATTGGAGGTGTCTTGGCAACGTTTCGACGAAGTCTCATTCGTCATCTTCAGGCTGGTGTTCTCGGCTTCGTGCTTCTAGGAGCAATGTGTGTGATCGCAGCTGTTTCTTCCTTTTAACTGCCAGTGGGGGTGTGAACTGATTGGGTGGGAGCTTGGCTGTGTTCTGATTGGGTGGAGGTGTGTTCTGATTGGGTGGGGGGTTTGGCTGTGCTCTGATTGGCTGGGTGTGTGTTCTGTTTAGGTGGGGGCTTGGTTGTACTCGGGTTAGTCTGAGTAGCAGGGGGATTTGAGCTGGTGAGCTGTGTTGCTGTTGTTTGGCTTCGTGTTCGTGGCCGTGCTATCTCTTCATGTTGGGTGTCAGTCTGCTTCATGTATGGATTGTTGGGGTTTTAAGTGGCTAATGATGCAGCTGTGGTCTGGCTTCTGGTCCGTGGTCGTGCCTGATCATGAGTGTGGGTTTGAGTCTGCTTTCTGCATGGATGTGTGGTGGTTACTTCCTGTGTGGCTCTCGTGTGGGTCTGGTGTCATTCTTTGTGTTAGGGACTCGTTTGTCAATAAGGGCGGGTTTCCAAATGGCTGGCAAGTGGGAGGTATCATCTCGTTTATTCATGCTGTGTGGACGTTTTTCTATCTCGATGGCTTCTCTGATTATTCTGTTGTTAAAGTGTTCAGTTTTGGCGATAGTTCTGGTCTTTTTAAAGTCAATATCATATCCTGTGGCTTTGAGATGTTGGACCAGGGAAGAAGTTGGTTCCTCTTTTCTAACTGAGTTCTTGTGTTCTTCAATGCGTGCACTTATTCTTCTGTTGGTTTGTCCGATGTATGTGGTGGGGCAGGCGGTGCAAGGGATTTCATATACTCCTTGATTTTCTAACTCAATTTTGTCTTTGGGGTTTCTTAGGATGGTGGATATTTTTCGGTTTGTGCAGAAAGCTGTCTTGATGTTGTGTTTGTGTGCGTTCAGGTAATGATTTGTATGTGTCTTCTTTTGGTAAACATTGTGTCCTAGGGTGCCATCACTTCTCTTATATATTAGTACATCTAGGAATGGGAGTTGATTTTCCTTCTCCATTTCCATAGTGAACTTTATCTTCGGGTGCTATTCAAGTGTGCTAGAAAATTGTCTAGCTTGTCTTTTCCATGAGGCCAGATGACAAATGTATCATCTACATATCTGAGCCATAATTTTGGTTTATAGATAGTTTGTTCCAATGCTTTAATTTCAAATCCTTCCATGAACAGATTGGCAATAACTGGGAAGAGCGGTGACCCCATTGATGCCCCTTGCATTTGTTTATATCTTTGCCCTCCGTACATGAAATAGGTGTTAGATAGGCAATGCTCTGCCAATTCTATGATGTGGTTTTTGTTTTGATCGTTGCTAGAGCTTCTGTAACAGGTACTTGGGTGAACAATGAGATCACATCAAAGCTTACAAGTAGGTCACCCTGCTCTATGCGTTGGTTTCTCAGAATTTCTATGAGATGATATGAGTTCTGCACATAGGAAGCAATTGATTCTGCAAATGGTTGTAGTTGTTTAGCTAAGTATCTAGCCAAGTTTTGTAGTGGAGAGCCTATAGAGCTGACTATAGGTCTGAGGGGTATGCCCTCTTTATGTATTTTTGAGAGGCCATATAGTTTTGGACATTTCGATGACTTCTCTCTGGGAATGATTGTTTGTTGAACTTCTTTATCTATGGGACTAGCCTTTATCTTGATTTTGGTAGTTTTTTCTAAATATGTGGTTGGGTCAGTGCTTAGGGGTTTGTATGTAACGTCTTGGAGGAGCTCAAGTAACTTTTTGTCATAATCTACCATATTCATTATCACCATAGTATTGCCTTTGGTTGGGCAGTATGATTATACTATCATCCTTTCTTAGTTCCTGCAATGCTCTGTATTCTTCCCTGGGCAGGTTACTCTTAGGGGGCTTACTAGTGCAAATAATGTTAGTAACCTCATGCCTAATCCTATCAGCATCCTCCGTGTTGAGTTTTGTTAAGCAGGCTTCCACCTCACATATCACTGTTTCTACAGGGATTCTCCTGGGCGCTACTGCAAAATTAAAGCCTTTTGCTAAAACGCTTGTTTCTGCTGTAGTCAGCTCTCTGTTGGAGATGTTATAAACTACCTGTTTTAGATGGTGCCGTACTACTGTAACACGTAGCCAAACAGCCAGGATGAGGAAGCAGGAAGAAAAACTGCTGTCCTCCAATCACAACACAGAGTTACAGGCTAACCAGCATACATCAGCAGCAGCAAACATAGAAAAGCGACAGCTCCGACCTCGCAACACACCCATAGCTTCTAAACTAAACAAGAGCCTGAAGATGACAGGGTTATGAGCCTGTCGAAACGTTGCTATAAAGAAAAACTTTTAAGGTACTGGTAGGGTTTTAGCTAAGGTTTTAAAGGACCTTGCAGAGTGCTCTGTAAGGATTTTTGGAAGATTTTAAGCTAGGATTTTAACCAGAATTTTATACATTTTAACTAACTTATTTAACATGACGCTGGAAAACACCCAAGATTTTAATTTTTTGCATATATATATATAGTTCTTTTTTATATATATTTATACATATGTGTGTGTGTGTATGTGTGTGTTTGTGTGCACGTGCGTTTATGTGTGTGTATTTGGAAACACCCACACACACACCCACACACACACACCTGGAAGCAAATAACTTCAATTTGTAAATTCTAATCCTGGCTAGTTTTCTTCAACAGCAATTAAAAGGGCTGTGCATAATTATTAATGATTTGGAAGAAGTACTTCTATCCAAGTATAAACACAGCACCTCTTTGCTACTTGCTAAAGAAGATCCACATCTTCATTCAAGCAAAACTGGGAGCTGGAAAATAGATGTGCATGCTGTAATACATAGTGGAGAGGGGTTGGATAGTGCAAAGTTAACACTTCTTAAAAATTGTTTTCAAAGCACGCATGGCTATAGCAATCAAGTCACTAAACTAGGTCAAGTAACTATCTTTGTGTTATTTCAGTATTTATTTCAGTTCATTATTAACAAAACCCATTTTATTTAAATGATGAGGAGTTTCATTTTAATGAAAATGTTACTGTTAATGAAGACACTTAACCCTGTGTCCCTTTCATCCAAGTGATTTCATCCAAGTGAATTATGTAATTTCAACTTTAAAAAATTAACAAACAGAAAGACTTGTGCTCTTTCATGAATACTGCACCAATCAGTATCTGAATAAATGTCTACAATTGTCTAACAATATTCAAAATTAGAAGCAGAGGTGGGGTTTTTTTTACATCTCACATATATATAAGAGAGACACCAAATGTGTGTGGGGGTCAACAGAAGGCAAGATGGTGGTTATGGCAGTGTGATTGAAACTCTGTCCCTTTGTATTTTCTTGTCATGTTGACACACATTTAAAAAAAAAAAAAGAACAGGGTGGTGGTGAAATGCAACCAGTTCTATCTGGCTCGGGTGAACCAGTAGCGCCGGCGGTGGGAGGCTCCGCCCACCCACTCGGATGTCATCACGTCCCATTTTTGATGCTCTGCGCATGCACAGAAGGTCCTGCGCATGCACAGAAGTGTCACATGTGTGCAAAGCAATTACGCATGCACGCATGCTTTCATTTGCAAACCGATAGCGAAGGTAAGTGGATTTCACCCTGGAACAGGGCTTGAGACATTTCAGTTATTAGTTCTTTAAGATATGTAATTGGTCTTTTACTGGCCAGGCAGAGACAATTAAGGAAAAAGAAAACCAAATGGAAGTTGTTTTCATAGTATAAGCACTGGAGTGGGACTGCCAAAGCTAACACTATTATGATGAGAGAAAAGAACGGTTACCATAGCTCAGAGAAGTTTAGGGAATTCTTGAGAGAGCAAAATCTTGTGGCTAATCTTGTAAAGGTAAGTATATATAAACTTGAATAGAAGGCCACTAGGAATTTTTAAGGCTGTAAGCTAGACTAGGAAATTATTAATTTAAAGTCATTTGTATCATGGCCAAAAATCCTGGTAGAGGTGTGTCCGTGAAGATATGAGGACTCAAACTCAATTTGAAGGAGTTTTTCCCCCCTCTTTATCATTATGTAGGAAGTTGAAACATTTTTCTTTAAGTCTCTTCCCCCTTTAGATGCCTATGATGTGTATCAGCTAGGATAAAATACTGGCCGTCGTACTGGCATATTTCTGCATGTGTTGCTGTTCAGGAAGAGGATGGTTTGGATTGTAGCTGATATCTGCAGAGACTATTAAATAATCAGTTTTTAAAATAAGAGTTTAAAATGAGTTGCGAAAGCTTGGTTCCATGTTTAGTTAGGATTGGATCCTGGAGAAAGATAAGAATAGCTTGGACAGCCATTTGTCTGGGACAATATAACATCTCCAGCCTTGGGCAGGCGCTTGGAGTAGAAGACCTCCAACGTTCCTTCCAACCCTATGATTCTATGAAAAAGCTGCAGGTAGGGGCTACATTCATGTCCCTGCAAAGCACCTTTCCAAAATCAAACTGAGTGTGGCATTATCTTGAGTGAGGAATGTTATTGTTCACATTTGGACAATACCATAAATAAAAAGAAATCAGGAAAAGGTGTGGAGGAGAAAAAAAGCATTCTCCTGATCTCTAAAACATGGTTAGGGAAAATAATAATAACTTTATTGTCATTGTACATGTATACACAGTATACCCATACAACGAAATTCACTTAACACCCAAAGACCAGGTCCACACACATCACAATCCCCAAACACACTCCCACCCACCACAAATTCCCCACCCCTAAACCACCCAAACATCCACACAACAGACCAAGTAATGCTATCCAACAGCTCACTGATGGTGGCTGTTTAGTTCATTCTTGAGTGCAATTATAGCTCTGGGATAAAAACTATTCAGAAAACATGTGGTCCGAGTTTTAATTGTTCTGTATCTTCTGCCAGAAGGCAACAGTCCAATAAGATTGTAAGCAGGATGGGAAGAGTCTCTGAGAATGTTATGCAACTTCCTCAAACAGCGAAATTCAAAGATGTCATCCAGGGCTGGTAGCTGGAGTCCAATGATATTCTGGGCAGCTTTAATGATTCTCTGTAGAGCTTTTTTGTCTGCTACAGAGCTGCTCCCATACCATGCAAGAATGCCGTATGTCAGGACACTCTCAATGGTGCTGCAATAGTAGGACAGAAGTAGATGCTGAGATAGATTTATCTTCCTGAGCATTGTTGGGTAAGCCAGGCTTTTCCTGGTATGGTTTTGGAAGATGGGAATTGTAATCCAGTGCATACCCAGAGGATACCAGATCTTATAGGGAAGACTACCTTAAACCATGTGTGGCTTCTTTCAGAGACTTGTCAAAGCTAAAGGAAACAGAGCAATTTATTTTTGAAAAGGTGATAAATCAAAGTCAGCGATATCGTTTTGTTGAAAGATTCTCTTTGTATAGAGAGGGAATTGCTACTTTGCTCCTAAAATGAGTTACCTTTTAACAAAGAAATATAAATAAGGAGCCTTCCCTCAAGAATAAACATTTCTTCTAGTTGCAATAAAATACTTTCTAACTTTTTTCTACATATCCTTATATTACAGTCTTTTGTCAAAATAGCTTTAAATAACTAGAAAATAACATTTTGTAAAATGCACACAATTGTCCGTTTTCAAGCAGACAAAGTTTGAAATTTCAGTATGAAAGAACATTACACAAATGCTTCTCTGGCAATTGATGTATAGTTTAGAAAGCAATTTGAAATGAATTATTTGTGTGACTATCCAGATCATTTATTTAGATTTTTGTTTTCTTTCCAAAGACATTGCTAGACAGAAGAGCAAAAAACATACCGATGAGGAACATATTGGAAGATAATAAATTCTTGGAGAAGAAAAATGACAGATTACTACAGGCTTTATTAAGCTCTAACACCCTGAAATGCCAAAACATAACAACAATGACCATAAAAAGTTTCCTGTGTATATTCACAACAGTATTCTAAAAGGGTATAATTTTATAGCCCAGTCAACCAGTGGTGGGTTCCTCCTGGTTCGGTCTGGTTCGGCCGAGCCGGTAGCGGTGACAATATGACATCACCGAACCGGTTCTTCCCCCCTGTCCTCCCACCCCCACGCCCCCCCCATTATTCTTACCTTTTATTTGGTCCCACCCCCAATCTATTGCTGCCTCCTGAGTCCCAGCTGATGATTGGAGGAAAAAAACCTGTTTAAACTCTTGCCGCAGGGCTTCAAAGGGCCGTTTTACAGCTGATCAGTGTTAAAAGCAAACAAATGAATTGGGTTGTAAGTGCGAGGACTGGTCGTAAGTGCAAGGACCTTCCAGAAATGACTCTGACCAGCTAGCCATGCCCACCTAGTCACCTGACCTCCAAGCCACACCCATAAAATAAGCCACGCCCACAGAACCGGTAGTAAAAAAATTTAGAACCCATCCCTGCAGTCAACATTTTTGTGGCCATATAAGAGAAAAAAGGTTGACTTTGTTTCATTTGGTTTCATTTCCCCCCCACCCCAAGATTTGCTACAAAAGATAGCCAGAAGGCTAAGTGCTGGTCTGTTTTTACCCTCTCCTTTAACTCAGCTATTGCTCTGGTTGTCTACCTTTCTCTTATTTTATGGGGTTTTTTTTATGGGCAGATGAGCATTCAGAGAAATGAAGCATGTGGAAAAATGCAAAAAAAACAAACAAACAAAAAACAGGCAAAAAAACATACCTCTCTATACATTTTTGTTTTTCTTCCAAATAAAAGCATCCTAGACAGATGACTGAATAGCTTTTGCTTGAACATTTCCAAAGAAACAGAGGTGAGAGGGATGTGATGTCACTGAAAGTTGGGGTTTGTGGGGGAGTTTTACCAAGTAAAGGTAAACTCTATCCTCCTAAGCCAAAATGGGATATCTGGAGAGCAAGTCCAAACAGTATGCTTTAAAACTTCCTTCAAATCTTTAACTTATCCAACATAAAATGCTTAAATACCATTTTTGAATATCTACTGCATTGTACAATAATAGTGAAAAACAGTTTTTGATAAATTAATTGAGTGGGAGGCAACTGATTTGATAAAGCATCTCCTTATTCCAAAATTCTGGCAAGTTCTCAGTATTTATGTCAGTAACTCTTCAATTGTCATTATAACTGAGCTGGAGGCTTAGGTTCTCTTGGGATATTTTTCTGGGTCCTTTTCTTAGTGATTGTAGTATTTTAGGTTGTTCTGGTAGCACATTAGTGTTCAGACAGGCAATAGCAAAGGCTGTAATAAAACTCAAATTTATCTCCAATTTTATACCAATTAGTCACAATTTTCGGAATCTCATCCACCCACCCAAAAAAACCCTCTCTTGGTCCAACAATATACAAAAATGTAAGATTGAAGTCCCCAAGAGTGTTAAAGTAGCGAAATCAAATTATATATGTTCTGAATCTAAAATGATAACCAAGATACTATCAGAAAGAAAATGTAGACAGTTCTGAATTACAGTGTATCAGTTTCCAGATTATCAGCATATTTTCAGAAGAAGAAATATTTTTGTTTTCAATCAAAAAGCAGGCTAAAAAAAGCAGGCTGTCCATTTTCGGCGACATTTATTAATGTTTAAAATGAGAAAAACTTAAACCCGGGACAAACTGACCAATTTCGTTTGGCTTCTAGTCTTCTAGTATTACCATCATAGTAACTTATCGGGCTGATATACCCGATAATTAAAGTAAATGAGTTCAACCTTTCATTGTTCAAACTTTATTACAGGATTGTAATTCCAATGTATAATGTAACGTTCATTTGCACGCATAATTCTTACAGCATGTTAATCCCCTAACCTGCCTTGTATTTGGCAGAGAATACTGGATGATTGCCTATGCAACGACACTGCTAATGAAACTGTTATGTTCATCCTGATGGCTGATTTATTGGAGATTTGTTTTTGTTTGGTGAATTATTTAAAGGGCAACTTCTTTCCATATTGCTCCTGTTTCTCTCTTGATTCATTTTGCATTTATAATTTACTGTGGGAGCCAAAGAGTATTCAAACATCCCATAAGGTGATGATACAACTTGATCTTGCTAAGATTTTTTTCCTAATTAGTTGGTTATTTATATTTCTCAAAAGGAACAAAGTAAGAAGGAGCCATTCAGTGAAAAGCACAGAGTAGTAAAATCTGGATAGAATTGATTTTGGCATATTGTTTAAAGCATGCTGAAAAATATCAGCATTATGGACTTCCCGCAATTTTAAATTTAAATATAAACATTATTTTAATGTTTTTAAATTAATTCTATTCCAATATGCTATATAGGGCTGAAGAAAAAAAAACCACTAAAACTGTTCAATGCAGTATTTTTGTGTTTTTGTGTTTAGAAAGGGAAACTTGGATTTGAAAATTAAGTCTACAAGTGTTCCAATCTTAAAAATTGGATATTTTTTAAAAATGTTGATGTTTATGAACAAAGGACGTTGAATTCACACATCCATTGTTATTCATGCTTCCTCGGAACTATTTCCAATTCAGTGGTATTTACTCCTAAAGAAAGAGGTATAAGGTTGTAATACAAGGTGACTTGCAAAGGAATTTAGAACCTCATCAAATTCAATCACAATGGAACAGAGAGCAATTCAAACGCAAGTCAATAAGACTAAAGTGGTTTTTTCTTGAGATTTGTTGGTACTAGTATCAGTACCACAATCACAAATACCTACAATGGAAGAATAGTTAGTGAAGTTAATATAGTTGGAGATGGCAAAATTGACTACTCTGATTAAAGAATTTCTCTAATTTCAGTTCTGCTTGGAAACCACTTTTGGACTTTTTGCTTGAAACTGAAAGAAACTAAATTTTAACCTTGGGATTAGATGTCTAGAAGTGTTTATTATTATAGGAATACTATATGCTGCGGTTTATTCTAGTTCAAAAGATCATTGTATTTTATCTTTGTGTCTGAACCAAAGAAAGTTGGCTATTATTTTTTTTATAGCTTTTTCACTTTTTGTCTGCACCACCCAATTTTTCTTTCCCCCTACTCCTTTCCTTGTTTCCTTTTATTTTTTTCTTGTACTTTATGGTGTTTTTTTAAAAAATTCAATAAAGTTCTGTTAAAATGCCATTGGTCAAATATATATTTCGAAAAGTAAGCAAATTATGTATGTGTTGTGCAGAAATATGATTCATATATTTATGTATTTATTCTTTGCCTATTTTTTTGTGAGGCAGGCACATAAGACACCTAAAATAATGAAATTTATGGAATGGATTGCAACTGTAATTAATAATGGCTAGTAAGATAATGATGGAACATATGTCTGTTGGTTTTACAAAAGATTCAGTGACAATGGCAATTTGATGAGGAAGGAGCAACCAAAAGATTGGGGTAATTTAATGTTTTCATATAGAGATAGGAATAGATGGAGATTTTCTCTTTTTTCAGTAGGGGAATAGCACTCTCCCCATATTCTTTCATGCTTATTTGTGATTCATTTGCCTACTTATTTTAATTTTATATTCTTTATTAAAACAAAATCAATATCAGAGTGGTTTAATTTCTTTAATGTATTACTACTGAATTTAAAATAATGTTCCCAAAACAAAAGCAACAGAAAAAGCATATCATGTGAAGAAGATCTTTAACTTCTTGATATTTTAATTGACTTTTTCCATGCTTTAACAGATCAGAGCTCCTAATTATTTATTATATATTAAATTGTAACCTCTAATGCAGTGGTTCTCAACCTGGGGGTCGTGACCCCTTTGGGGGTCGAACTGCCATTTCACAGGGGTCGCCAAAGCCCTCTCCCCCCCACACCTTCACTCACCCTCACTCTCTGCTCTGTTGGATCGCCAGCCATTTGTTTACCCCGCCCACTCCCAATCTATTGCTGCCTCCGATGGCTAGAGGAAAAAAAACTGCTTAAATTTTTGCCGCGGGGCTTCAAAGGGCCGCCCTAGAGCCAGTGGTGCAGCCGAACCATTTGTTAGATTGCTGACTTGCCCCGCCCCTCCGCACCACTAAATAGTGGTGGGCGAGGGGCGGGGGAGCCAGCAATTTAACAAAGGGTTCGGTGTTTTTTTGTAATTTTATTGGCCCGCGGAGCTTCAGCATAGGCTAATTAGCCCTTGCTTAGATTGGCTCCCGACCCCCAGCTGATTTGCTCTCAGCTGTTTTGCTCAGAGCTCTGCTGCTTGCTTGGAAAGAGTGCAGATTTTTTTCCCCCTAGCTATACTGAAAAACGAAAGAGAAAGTAAAGCAGGCTGTTGGCTTTGCACGTTGGAAAATTAGGCAGGCAGATTTCTTTTTCCTCACCAAAAAAGGTAGGTGCAAACAATGGGAAATTTAGGGAAAAAGAGAAGATTTCAAAACACAAAAGAAAAAAAGCTCTATTTAACTAGGGAATTGTAATAATTGAGATACTATTAATTGTATATTGTGTTGAAAGCAGAAATGGTTAAGTTGTGGTTTGGAGGAATATATGGGGGAAATTATTTGGTTTATTATTATTGGTAAATATAATTAATTGATTTGTAAGAAATTGGATTGCATGGAAATAATTGGAATATTCATGTTCATATTGATTAATATACAAAAAAGGTAGTTATATAACTAATTGATTTATATTAAAATGTTGACTTCATATTAAATAACTGTAATATTACATAATTAACCAATGTGAGGATGGATATAAAAATAGATGACAATGGGAAGGGGTATAATATAGAATAGAAGGGAAAAATTGAATTTGATTAAGATTAGAGATGAGGATGAAGGATAATATTGGTTTTTTACAAAAATAGATGAGGAATAAATATGGCAAAAAGGAAATATAGAAATTGTAAATTTAATTGAAATGACTAAACACTGTTTAAATTTATGAACCGGCCAAATACTCTGTTCAAAGAAAATACATTGTATGTTTGTATGTGTGTTTCTAATTATTGTTATTTATTCAAATTTGTTCTCTTTTATTCTTTAAAGTTTAACAATTCATTCTTTATCTTAATATCTTTATATTTGTTGTGGGATTGGCTTTCTTCCCTTTCATCTTTTTTATTGTACAGCAATCTTTCTCCTCAAACCTACCACCTCTCTCTTTTCTTTCCTTCTTACTTTCTCTTCCTCACCCTCTTTTTCTCCTCCCTACTTCCTCTTCCTTTCTCCTTCTCCTCCTCTCTTCCTCCCTCTCTTACCCTCACTCCTACTCTAATTTCCCTTCCCTTCCTTCATCCCTCTCTATTGCTGTATCCTTTTATGCATATGGATTACTCAGAGGGCTGAAAAAGTTATTTTTGACTGGTCCTCGCACTTTTGACCAGTCTTCGAACTTATGACTGTCCTCACATTTTACATTTTTGCCCTATCTTGTCACCATGGTGAAGAGAAGCAGTTGTGAAATGAGTGACACATTGTTAAGAATGCTACAATGGGCATAAATGATGACCAGTCATAAGTGCGAAGACTGGTCAAAAGTGCGAGGACCTGTCAGAAATCACTTTTTTCAGCCCTCTGGTTAGTCCTTTTGTGCATATGGACTACTCAGAGGGCTGTAAAAGTTATTTTTGACTGGTCCTCGCACTTTTGACCAGTCCTTGAATTTACGACTGTCCTCACATTTTACGTTTTTGCCCTATCTTGTCACCATGGTGAAGAGAAGCAGTTGTGAAATGAGTGACATGGTTGTTAAGAATGCTGCACGGGCATAAATGTGAGGATGGTCATAAGTGTGAGGACCAGTCAAAAGTGCGAGAACCTGTCAGAAATGACTTTTTTCAGCCCTCTGAGTAGTCCCTATACACATAGCCATGGCCACCCGGTCACATGACCAGCTAGTCACACCCACCCAGTCACATGACCTCCAAGCCACACCCACAAAATAAGCCATGCCCACAGAACCGGTAGTAAAAAAATTTAGAACCCACCCCTGGTTGGTGGTCACCACAACATGAGGAACTGTATTAAAGGGTCACGGCATTAGGAAGGTTGAGAACCACTGCTCTAATGAAAGGTTTGTTTTTTTTTTTCCAGATAGCAAGTCACATCCTACATTTTACAAACCTGTTGTTTAATGACATGGGTTCCATTTTTGAAAACTTAGCAAGCTTTACCTGTGTCAGATTGCTATTATATTGGATTCTTCCCAAATCATCACCTTCAGAAGAAATACCTAGATTTCTAACAAGTTGCTGTTGTGAATTACTTCCCCAGCTTCTTTCAGGACCATGGAGAGTACCAGGGAAAGACAAGCTTTGGCAGTCTGAGTGGATTCTAAAATTGCTAAATCACTGTATTTGCACATGTATATGTATTTAAACTGTGTGGGTTTTCTTTTTTTTACAGACAGCCCTGGACTCTTGAGCCATGTCCCTGTTGAAATTAAAATTCTTGATGTTAATGACAATCCTCCGGAGCTTGCCAAGGACTATGATGTCATTGTCTGTGAGAATGCAAAGCCCACCCAGGTCAGTTGCTAATTACACACTTAAGGTTAAGTCCAAAAAAAGATCAATGGGGAAAAAAAACCCAGTCAGGAGTAGCAGTATAAATTGCTTCTTAAACAGCTTAAAGAGTACAAAACCTTAGACGGAAGACATAATTCTTTGATGCATTTATTTTAATATTCTGGCATATTCAAATCTTAATAATGCTACAACATTGAACAAAATATTTGGTTAGAATGTAATTCAGAGGAGGTTTGCTCCATATTCATTGTTTGATTCCCTAAGTTTCCAATTTTATGCCTGAGAACTGTTCTGCAAATGTCTCAAGTGAGGGAGGGGGAAATGTGAGTCTCCTTGTGACAGTTTAAAAGTTTTGACATCATTCATAATAAATGATAATGCATTTACTTAAATGAATATATATTTATATTAAAGTAATCTTCTGATGCAGGGACATAAGCAGAGGTTTCCCCACCCCTCCACCCTGCCAAACTCAAGCACAAACAGAGACCTAGAGTTTTCTTTCCCAGCTCAAACAATGTCTTACCCACATTTTGTCTTCACTTTATAAGGATAAAATGAACTGCATCTAGTAGCTGTCAGATTTTTGCCCATGTTGCACTTCAGACCTAAGTTATAATTGGGGAAATAACATAATCCCCAGTGTTACTATTTTTCTGATTTAATCATTTTGCCTGGCAATGCATAAGTAGGCGGGTGGAAATCATGTTGACTGCTGTTGCACTGAATTAGCAACACTATCCAGAGATTGACATTGTGGGTGAAAAGACCTCATTTATGACTCTTCTCTGGAATGTGAATCTTCATCTCTTCAAGTATATCGCATCGGTTTCATTGTTCCAATAGTTTTTTTTTTTTTTCTGATTATGATGGAAAATAGAGTTTTCTACTTTGAGAACTTTTTATAATTCAGTCAATCAGAATACAGCTGGAAGGAACTTTGGAGGTCTTCTAGTCCAACCCCCTGCTCAAACAGGTGACCCTATACCCGTGATGGCAAACCTATGGCATGTGTGCCACCTGTGGCACACGGAGCCATTTCTGTGGGCATGCGAGCCGTCGCCCTAGGTCAGCTCCTCCGTGCATGCGCACACACCTCCCACTGGCCAGCTGATTTTCAGATCTGCTGTGCATGCGGGAGACATGTGCGCATGCCATGCTGCCCCTCCCCTCCCAGGAGTCTCCATGCAGCCTGTTTTGGATGCCAGGTAAGTACAGGGCTGGCATGGAGGCTCTGGGTGGGTGAAAAATGGGCCTCCTGGAAGTCCGGAAACAGGCCATTTCCAGCCTTTGGAGACTTCAGGGAGGCCTGCTAGGCCCAAAATGGGGCACAGGAGGGGGGGTCACCTGCACCTGCATGGGGGTGGGGGTGGGGCAGTGCAGGGGGGTTGCATGCACATGCACAGGGGGCAGGGCATATGTGGGGGGGCATTGCATAATGGGTGTGGGCACGTGCACGCACATGCTATTGCACGCACATGAGCTTTTGGCATCCAAGGAAAAAAAGGTTAGCCATCACTGCCCTATACCATTTCAGACAGGTGGCTTTCCAGTCATTTCTTAAAAACCTCCAGTGATGAAGCACCTACAACTTCCGAAGGCAAGCTGTTCCACTGGTTAATTGTCCTCACTGCTAGGAAGTTTCTCATTAATACCAGGTTGCTTCTCTCCTCGATTAGTTTCCATCCATTGTTTCTTGTCTTGCCTTCTGGTACTTTGGAAAATAAGTTGATGATCTTTTCTTTGTGGCAGCTCCTCAAATACTGGAATACTGCTATCATGTCACTCCTAGTCCTTCTTTTCTCTAGACTGGTCATACCGAATTCCTGCAACTGTTCTTCATATGTCTTTGCCTCCAAGCCCTTAATCATCTTAGCTGCTCTTCTTTGCACTTTTTCCAAAGTCTCAACATCTTTTTTGTAATGTGGCAATCAAAACTGGATTCATTATTCCAGGTGTGGTCTTACTAAGGATTTGTAAAGTGATACTGGTACTTCATGTGATTTTAATTCTGTGACTCTGTTTATACAGCCAAGGATTGTATTAGCTTTTTTGGCTGATGCTACATACTGCTGGCTGATGTTTAAGTGATCATCCACTAGGATTCAAAGATTCCTCTTACAGTTACTGTTTTTGAGGGAGGGCATTTACCAGGATTCAAACTTAACTTGAAGACACAAATGGATTTTGAATAAATGCCCCAATTATTCATGAACCAAATCTTAATTTCATGGGACATATTTTATTTAAAAAGAGTGAATAGTGATGATGGTTAGTCCATATTTTAAGAGAAGATTGAAATGCCATTGCAATTTCAAGCAAGTCAAAAAAGTATTAATAAGATTTATACAACCTATTGGGAGCAGTTTCAAATCCTATCAATCATGCAGCCATCAAGTTGCCTTACAAAGTAGCATGTTTCCCTTCACTGGAGGTTTTCAAATAGAGACTGGATAATTTTCTGCTCAAAATACTTAGAACCTTCCCTGATCACATAACTAGACCAGATGTCCTCTGAGATCCCATCCAACTCTGATTCCACAATCCCTTCCAAGTTTATGATTCTATTGACCTACAATAGAATGATAAACAAGTAGCTTAAATAAAGTCATATATAAATATTTTTCTGTTCAGCTATTATGTAAATAGCAATAACACTTAGACCTATATACTGGTCCACAGTGCTTTACAGCACTCTCTGAATGCTTTACAGTGTCAGCATTTTGTCCACAACAATCTGGATCCTCATTTTACTGACCTCAGAAGGCTAAATCAACCTTGAGCTGGTCAGAATTGAACTCCTGGCTGTGGGCAGAGTTAGCCTACAATACTGCATTCTAATCACTGGGTCTTCATTGTTCAGAAAATAAATGAATAAATCTGAGTGCTGAGGTTGTGTTTAGTTCATTTCATGACATTGCTTAAATGCTGTCTTCTCCAAATAAATCTAATAGACTAATAAATGACACCAGCCAAGTATAAAATAATATACTTGGCACCAGCTCAGATGAATACTATGTCAACAAGCTGAGCTTACATGATCTTACTGAGTTCTGTTAAAATTAAAATCCAATTCAAAGATAATTAGTCCCTCTATCCTATGTTCTTTCCAGGTTATTCAGACGATCAGTGCCAGAGACAGAGATGACATTACAGAAGGGCGAAGCTTCCATTTTGCTCTAGATGACAACTTTTCTTTGAATCCCAACTTTACATTAAAGGACAATGAAGGTAAATAAAAAACATAAATGACTAAACAGGGCTCTATGTTTGGCTTCAGTGTCTCATTGAACAGAATCACTTTTGCCAATGTGCAAAAACCATAGTCAATCAGGATAACAATATTTTATAACAAAGGGTGCCATTGTCTTTTTTTTTTTTTTTTTTTTTTTGATTGGCAGGCAAACTATATCCAGTAATTATCTGGGAAAAAATAACCTTGCCGTATTTTCTACTCTTAACTATATATTGTTGTATTTCTCATTTATGCTGTATACAGTTCAAAGTATTTTACAGTGATTTGCTGGAACTATGAAGCTTCAATTTCTTAGTTAAAGACATGTGTCCTCATGGCAGATATTAGTGGTTTTATTGTCTCTCTGAAAATAGGGGAAAATATTGCTGCTTATCATGTTGTACCAGTAGTAAAAGTAAAAACATAAAATTGTAAAATATTACCAGAGTTCATTTTCAGCTGAAAAATCAATTCAGTAAAATGGATATGATTATGATAATGTCTTGTTTTATACTAATCTAAGAAACTAAATGACTATTTATTGATGGATGCACTTTAATAGAATATCATAGTAGAAACTAAATCCTTTCCCGCCAAGCTTTAGAAAGGCAATTCTTACATTGAAGGCAATGTAAGAATTCCATAAATGGGATATGTCATATTTGGCCCTTAAATTTGTCTATTTTAAATGTATTATGTTTCTGATTTGTTCAATAACACACCTTTTCTTGTTGCATAAACTTCTATAAAATGTTCATGCTTCTAGGAAAACAACATGACCTTCTACAAATCAATATGTCATGTAGCAGCTAATAACCTTGGCTGAACTTAGAAGCTAAGCAACAGTAGCCTTTGTTAGGAATTGAATGGGGAACCACCTGGGAACTTCCAGGAATATTGGCTGAATTGTAATTTTTTTTTAAAAAAAAATGGAAGTTTACAAACATCCTAGAAGAAAGCAGGGTAATACTGCTAGGAAATTACATAAATGCAGTCTCCAGCAGCTGGAACAGTAGTGGGTTTCAAAACCCATCACTACTGGGTCGCTAATGTATATGTGCATGCTCGTGCATGCACAATGCTTCTGCGCATGTGCAGAAGCATCTGGCGTGGGTGGACGGAGCCTCCCGCTGCCACCACTACCAGTTTACTGATCCGGGTAGAACCAGTAGCAACCCACCACTAGCCCAGAAGTACCATAATATCTGGACATCCTTGGTTGTTCTGTAAAAGTTAAGTAAGCTTGGATCTTATTATTAGATGGAGAGATGACAACCGAGAAATTTCAGGGCTTAGATTAGACCGAGAAATCAAAACAATCAAAGAAACCAACCAACACCATACTGGAGAAGATAATGTAATCCATTTCCATTTTTGGATGTGAACATTCCATGAACATTAAGAAACTAATGCAACAATAAGACTTTAACTTTTGAAACAAGAAAGTTATTGCATTTATGGTGGGTAGCCAAACAGGAGATATTTGCAATTAAACACAAAAGGGTACATGAGATTTGTGGTTGTATTTTGCTACAGTATTGTTTGTGTGCTTGCTTTGTTTCTTTGAATCCATGTTTTTGCCATAGTTTTAGACTCTTTGGGGTGAGAGCCAATTAGCCTTAAAAATGTTGCTGACATGTTGAGAAGCTGACATGTGAAATGGGAAATTTAAAAGGTTTCCCCTTCAGAGGAATGTACTGGAGGAAACAATTGAAAAGCATACAGACAGAGAGAAGTGGAAAGAATTCAAGGAATTAGCTTCTTTTACTTTATTAGGAATTCACTGTTGTTGCCCTTGCTATTTAATTCTGACCCCTTTGTTCTTCAGTAATGCAATCTTCTTGGCCTTGAAGAGGCCTCTCAGCAAGTACAAAATATATTAGATTTCCATTTCTTAGTGCAGAGAGAAATGTCCACTGTCAAAGGGGGCAATTGGATCTTCTAAGATGCCTTCCAGCCCCTGTGGAAACCTCAAAGCCCATGATTTTCCAATTTCCAAAACCAGAGCGCAATTTGGGAGGCATTTCATGTGCATTGCAGAAAAATGGGATTTGCAGTCCTCAAATATTTTTTAACCTGTAGAAAAAGGTGATCTAGTTTTAGACCTGGTTCCAGTGTGAGCAGAAGCGAGGAAAGTCTGAAACAAGACATGCTCCACTTCCCTCACTTTTATCCTGTTGACATGACCCAACTCTACCTCTAATTTCAGAACAACTCTCTCTTTGTTTGTTTGTTTGTTTGTTTGTTTAGAAAGGAAAAGAGATTAAAAACTACAGAGACGTGACAAAATACAAATATTACATGGGAGAGTTTGTAGAATAATGTAAGATTTTTTTACATTTTTTTAGAGTAGAAACTATTCCATTATTTTAAAAAAAACATGTCACTTTTGTCCTTGCAGAGCAGCTTGGATTAAAACAAATATAAAGATGCTTTCTTGGCAGTTTGACATGTTTTCGGATTTTCAAAACGCTTACATCTAATATTAGTAAAAATCAAATGTTAGATCCACTGAGATCTGTATAACAAAAAATACAATTAAAGAGTTTGAAACCCTTATTTTAAGGAAACCCTAATGTCAGCTGTGATAGCAAGCCATATATGGAATTGGAGTCCATAAGCAATTTACAGCTCATTTTGTAGGTATATAAGATTTAGTAATCAATACCTACCATCACCATGATCCAAAAATCTGTAGAAAATGAATGCTACTCATTTGTGGGTAGCAGTCATTTACTTTTCCTCAAATGTCTTTTTGAACAGCTGTCTTTTTATAGCTCTCTGTAAAGGTAGTAAGGAGGGCATAGTCTAGATATCCAAGGTTTACTGTATTTTTTGGAGAATAAAATGCACCGGAGTATAAGACTCATCTTAGTTTTTGGGGAGGAAAATAAGAAAAAAGCTGATTGGCGGGTGGATTGGCCTCCCAGAATACTCCCAAACAGCTCTTCCCAGCAACAGCAACAGAATTTTAGCAACAGGTTCGTTGGTTGTGAGCTCTGTGCCTTGCTTTTTTTTTTTTTTTTTTTTGCTTTTTTTTCCCCTGCTTCTGAAAGCCTCCAAAGCAGAGCTTCAGAAAAAAAAGGCTCTGAAGCTTTGTTTCTTATTTTTTTTTCAGCCTCTGAAACCTCCGTTTGACCTGGGCAGGGCTACATTCAGAGTATAAGACAAACCCAGATTTTCACCCTCTTTTTTGGGGGGAAAAAGGTGTGTTTTATACTCTGAAAAATATGGTAGTTCTTTCAATGTTGAAAGTTGGGGGCATCACTGAGAAGTCTTAAGACTGGATTCACTGAAGGTAGCATTTGCTCAGTAGCAGCACTGTCCACAAGCCTTTCTCCCCACAATTCTTACTGTACAGAGATATTCAGTTTGTAGAAAATTGTTACAGAATAACAGAATTTGGAAGCAAATTTGAAACAGGTACTGTCTTCTCCACTCAATGTGATGATAGCTGTCTTTTTCTTTGAACTCTCACTACTCCCTTTACTTTGCCCAGTTCATTCAACAGTTAAAAAAATCATTTGAGTAGCTATTTGTAGATGCCTTGGAGGAAATATTCAGGAAACATTCAGAAACTGGAATTACTGGAATTAGAAGACAGAAACCTTCCTTTAGCCATGAAAAAGGAGATAGGAAGATGATCAGGTTGGCCCTGTCTAACTCAGTAGAGTATAAGAATGAGGGAAGGTAAAGCACAAACCAATTTGTAAAATTCTGTTCCTATAGTCTGTCTCAATAAAGTATTGTTATTGTCTTCCTATGCAATTCGTTTCTTGATCTGGTCAACCTTGTAGTGTTATAAATGCTTGAGACAAAATGGAATAGTACAGAAAATGGTTTTCACTTTACACAACTAACTGTTTGAATCTCTAACCCATGTCATGCTGAGAAACAATGAACATTTATTTGCTTGAAAGAATGTTGGGAAGAAGATCACAAGGAAACTCATTCTCTGGGACCAAGAAAGAATTGCCATTTCTTATTTAAGCAATATTATTTATATAAATAGACTTAAACATACACTGATATTATTTTTATAGCAACTTAGACTAGTTAACATAATTCCAATTGATTCTTGAGAACAACTCTTGTATTATTTAGAAAAATAAGTATATTCTTTTGCATTAGCATTTTTGTGTCTCCATATACAGTACCTATTTGTTTTAAATTGTCCACCATATCAAAAAAAACTTTTGGTAGTTTCCTATGTGTTGTCTTAAAATCTTTCTTGAACTTCTGTCCTTTTGGGGCAAGTTATATCATTCCAGTAACCCATTAAACACTAATTTTCCTATGGTAAGTCCATTAATATATCCATAAATCCTTTGAAAAAGGTAACTATGTCTTCATTTGGTGCATAAATTCCTATTATCAAAGTGTTGGCCCTTTGAGTTGTAATTGGGAGTTTATGTGCAAAACAACTCTATTTTCCATTTTAATTCCCACTGAAATAAATTCTTTACCTTAATTTTTGCAAATCAAATGTTTGATATTTTCTAACGCTCTCTACATGGGGCTCCCTTTGGGGTGCACCCGGAGGCTCCAACTGGTGCAAAATGCAGCCGTGTGGAGGATTATGGGAGCGACGGGGTGCTCCCATGTGACACCTCTCCTGCGCGAACTGCATTGGCTTCCAGTGGACTTCCGGGTGCGCTTCAAGGTGTTGGTGACCACCTTTAAAGTGCTCTATGGCTTAGGGCCAGGGTACTTACGGGACCGCCTTCTGCCACCAATTGCCTCCCATCGGCCGGTTCGCTCCCACAGAGAGGGCCTTCTCAGGGTGCCGTCAGCCAATGTCGGCTGGCGACCCCCAGGGGGAGAACCTTCTCTGTGGTGGCACCTACCCTCTGGAATGATCTACCTCCAGAGATACGAGTGATCTCAGACCTCCGGACTTTTCGTCGGGCCCTAAAAACGTACTTTTTTCAGCTAGCTGGGCTGGCCTGATTCCATGTTTGGTTTTTAATGTTTGATATTGATTTTAATTGATATGTTTTAAATTACGGGCCAAATTTCTATTTAATTAGTTTTAAATAATTATTTTAACTTTTGTACAAATGTTTTAATTTTAGCTGTTCACCGCCCTGAGTCCGAAAGGAGAAGGGCGGTATACAAATTAAATTTGTATATTAATAAATAAAAATAAATAATATGTATTCCTTGAATCTTGTTTCATTTTTAAAATAGTGAAATCATTTTCTTTTTAAAGAATCATTTGCTTTATTTATATTCCACACTAGGCATTTATAATCCATATTTATGCCAAAAATTTAGAAAAATCAATCACTGTAGCACCTAGCATGTTGGTCTCCTCCTCAGTTTCTTTTTTTTTCTTTTTTTTTTATTGAAAAAGTTTTCAAATACAAGTTTTTCCCCCTTCCCCCCCTCTTCCCTAACCCCCCCTCACCACCCATCCCCCCTGTGACTTCTTCACAACAATAAGCTAATTCATAACTAATTACATAATATTTTACCATTCCCTTACTCCCTCCTCAAAATACTGACCCTTAGCATAATATTCTTATAACTCCCATTTTCACAATAATCTGCCCTTTTTCTCCTCCCCAAAACTTATAGTATATTATTACAACAACATAACATTTAATCTTTTATATATATTAATATAACATTTCAAAGCAGCCTTCTCCCTACATCCAAATTTAACATTTATTCAGTTCTATCCAATTCCTCCACTCCCCTAAATATATGACTTAAAAATCCTTTTTCTTAAACTAATCAATCAGTAAACTAACCTATTTCAACTCAATTTCCTGCAAAATTACCATATACTACAATTCTAAATATAATCCACTGCCCACTCTACTAAAATATACATATATCTATATATGCATTCCATTTTATAAAAAGAAAAAAGACAATAACTTTAAATTTATAATCCATATAATATCTTCTTTGATGTCTTTCCACTGGATTGTTAAATCCATCGTCCATAATAGGGTAAGATAACATGCTGGGGCAACAGTTTGTTCAAGATCTTCAATCATCTTCTGCCCCCATCAGTAATAGATATCCTCATATATATATAAAAGTAAAAACAACCACCCGAGTGACATTATAATTATATTCCATATAGTTGTAATTGTGGTTTTCATCAGGATTATTAATTCCCATCATCCTAGTGGGTAACATCCAGATCTTCTGCATGCCCCAGCGTGACTCTCTTGCCTTGTAACTCGAAATAGTTATAATATATTTACCAGTAAAAGAAATCCAAAGTAGATAATTCAAATCCAACAATGTAAGGCTCTTTTCATATCCCAAAATCACGGCATTGCAGAGATCTGCCACTATCCTCAAGATAGTATTAAACAGTAGTTCGCCTCCACTATCTTTTCACATATTCATTCATTTTTTAAAGTCCCTGGCTTCACTGTTGCTTGGTTTAGAAACTACTATTTCTATTTCTATGAGATCTATTCCTTTTCTTTTTCTTTTGCGGGTTGAATTTCCATCCTGGTTTCCTTCCTACAAATTGTGTATCAGCTGATCGATTTTCATTCTGCTTTATAAGTTGATCTTGTTGGTTTTGTTTTGTTATCTCGTATTTCTTTTCCATCACTTGTATATCAACTGGTTGGTTTACGCACTTGTCTGTAACTTGATGATTCATCACATTGGAGTCGAATGACACTGCTCTCATATTTATAGACAGTCCAGCTGGGGTATCCAGGGAGTCCAAAGACAATTTATCTACCACAGCCTCTGTAATTTGATATTTTCCCTTTGTTTCCAACTCCTTTTGCTTGTCCTGTATTATGCCTAAAGATGTTAAATTCATTTTTAAAATTTTTTGATAAAATTCTTCCGCTTTTTCAACAGTGTTCAGTTGGTATCTTACTCCTTGGTGTCTTAATATTAAACCAACTGGAACATCCCACCTAAATAGGATATTTCTTTTTTTTAACTCAGTCATTAGAAAACCAAATTTCTTCCTCTCCATTAACATCTTGGGCGGGAGCTCCTTAAAAATCCAAATCTTTCTTCCATGAAATTGCAAAGTAGAATTAAAAGAGTTCTGCACAATATTATTCCTAATTTCTTTATCTGTAAAATAAATCACCACATCTCTAGGCAATTGCCTTTGCTTTGCCAACCAGGAGTTTATTCTATAAATTCTGTCAATCCTGCAAAACACTTCATCAGGTTGAACCTTTAAAATCCCAGCCAGAATTTCAGAAGATATTTTCCTTAAATCATCTCTGTTATTTTCCTGCAGACCTCTCAGTCTAATTGCATATTCTGTAAAATTATGTTGGATCATTAAAACTTCTCTTTCAATCCTCTGTTGTACATTTTCTTCATTACCAGTCTTTTGGTCAACCTCCATTTTAAGTTTGTCTTCTGAACTATTATCCTGAGTGTTTGCCAAATCCTTTTTAATTTTTTGGATCTTGTCATCCAAATTCTCTTCAGTTTCTTTCATTTTAGACTCTAATAATTTAGTATTTGCATCCAACTGAATCACAAAGTCTGATAAACCGTTAGCTGTTTTTAAAATCTTTCGATCCAAAAAGTCAAACTTAGATTTCACAAATTCACCAATTTCTTTAATTTCCTGCTTAAATTTTTCAAGTTGCTGATTCACAATCTCATCCCTTCTTACAATCTCTTCAAGGAGAAATTCTATTATATTAAAGTCAGGTTTCTGAGACTGGAGAGTTAGAACTTGTTCATGTAGTTTGTTAATGGGGGAATCCCCCCCCACTGCCTGTTTGTCTAACTGTATAAGTCTCAGTGCCATTTTCCACACAGACAAGATTTACTGGAAAAGAGAAAAAAAAAAGCTTGTTTCCAACCAAGATCAATATCAGATCCCCAGGAAAAAAAGAAAAAAAAAAACAAGAGTGAGAGTGAGGTTTTGCCTTCAATTACAGCCAGAAGTATTCATTCCGCTACTTTGTAATAGAAAATGGAAGGACTTTCCCTTTCAGCCTCTCTTCAAGCCGCAGCAGTCGCCATTTTAAAAATCTTTTTTCCTTTCCCTTCTTAAGCAGCTTCAGTAACTTTTATAAAATAAGTAAAATACTTGCGCTTCAGGATCAGAGGTCCAGCTCACGTCTTCTTTAGTTAATTTATTAAATTTGCAGGCTTGCTTTTGCCACCTGGCTCTGCATGTAGCAGAGGTCTCCCAGAGCCCGGAGCATCGGCTGGGGATACGGGGAGTCTCTTCCGCTCCGTCCCAAAAGTAAATAAAAAACTTTTGGGATTAGGCAGAGGACTCTACCCACCCCAGCCGGCTCATTTTTTTGAGCCGCCATTCCGCTATAAAGGCGGCTCTTACAGGCAGTGGGTTCGACGATCCCGAAGGAGCGTCCAGCGGGGACAAACAGCAAACCGGAAGTCAGTTTCTTGTTTGTAGCTGGTCAGAGTCAAGTGACTATGCCTTTTTTATATTGTAAATCTAAAATAATATTTCATTACAGGTGTATATTTAATGACTTGACTTTAGATTGTGGTATCTAAGTAGCAAGTGCTTGACTTTGTTCCCACAGGATTACATTTTTACGTATATGTTGACACTATATAATCATCCGTACATTCCTAAGAGAATGTTCGTAGAATCAGAGTGTGAAAAATAGATTTTACTGATGTGCTAAATGCTTTAAATTTGATTAGCTGAAATGCCTTATTTCAAACTGTTTCAAGTTGGAAAAAGCTATTTTGTATTCCAGCCGGGCTTTTTCAGATACTTTGAAAAGTTTTAAGCTCAAAATAATATCCAAAGTAGCCAAAAACATCCATTTCAAACTGAAATAACTGTTTTAAACTTGATAACAGACATTTTAAAATGATGCATAACCATTCCTTTTGGGTAAAGCACAGGGAGTGATTACCAAAGCAAAGACAGACAGATGATAGATAGATTATAACTAGATACGAATATTTGGGAGGAAATATATCAGCAGAAAAAAAAGAGAATCAAGTGAATAAACAAAGGATTTTCTAGTATTCCAATAAATGACTAAAACAACCAAATATGCTACAACATATACAAGCATTTAAAATCACCATTAAACTTTATCTGGAATACCAATACCAAGAGCAACATATAACAAAGTATGAATCATAAAATGAAATAAGGAATTGTGTTAAATTATTTTTTTTAAAGAATAAAAAGAAAGTATTAACTATTGATAAAAATCAATAAAAAATAAAAGTATTAAGAAATTATTTGCTTACAAATTATACTTTCCCATCCTATTCAAACTAATTCTAACTAATTAATTGAAATCAATATAATAGTATGTGTATTTTTATTATACTATTATAATAAGTAAGCATTAGGTATTGTTTCTGGTTTCTTGTTACACAGCAAGGCAAATATTGCCATTTAGAGTAGAGAAAAGAAAAACAACCAGATTGACAGATTTATCTTGGTAAAATTGACAACTAATCCATAGAATTTGAGTACTTATCCAGGATTCAGTAGTGTTAATTTATATACTACTAAAACTCTCGTGTCTGTTTGATACTTTGTAACCATAATTGGGTGAAACACTGCATCAGAATAACAGAATTGGAAGGGACCTTGGAGGTCTTCTAGTCCAACCCCTGCCCAGGCAGGAAACTCTATACTATTTCAGATAAATGTTATCCAATCTCTTCTTAAAAACTTCCAGTCTTGGAGCACTCACAACTTTTAGAGGCAAGTTGTTCCATTCATTAATTGTTCTAATTGTCAGGAAAGTTCTCCTTAGTTCTAGATTGGTTCTCTCTTTGATTAATCTCCATCCATTGCTTTTTGTCTTGCTCTCAGGTGCTTTGGAGAATAGCTTGCTCCCTCTTCTTTGTGGCAACTGCTGAGATATCTGAACACTGCTATCATGTCACCCCTAGTTTTTCTTTTCATTAAACTTAATATATCCATTTCCTGCAACCATTCTTCATATATTTTAGCTTCTAGTCAGAGGGCAAAACTTTTTCAACAAAAAAACTTCAAATGGGGTAATTTACAGAATGCCATGGCCCATTACTACCAAGAGAATGAAATTTGGTGGTGGGGGGGGGGACCCATGGTTGCTTCAGTGCCACCATTGCACTGTCACAGTCAGCCATTTTTACTGTATATGTTCTTCTTTCCCTGGCATGTTCCCACAAGTCACTATGGAACCAAGAAAAAAATTGTACACTCCCTTGTTCCTTCCCCCACTGCTTCTAGGAAGGGAAGGGAAGGGAAGGGAAGGGAAGGGAAGGGAGGGAGGAAGGAAGGAAGGAAGGACGGAAGGAAGGAAGGAAGGAAGGAAGGAAGGAAGGAAGGAAGGAAGGGGAAGATAGTATCTCACTGGAAAAACCTCAAAATTTTCATATGGACAAAACAAAATCACTACAACTTTTCACTTTAAAGTGTGTTCCCCTCCATTAGACTAACACTAATAACGAACTGTATGGTGCAAGAGTAATCATGGATAATAAGCATATATTTGTCAAGTATATTTGAAAGTACGGTTGCAACTATTCTAAAAGAAATCTTAATGTGGGGAAAAGATCTTGCACTCAAACATACTGGTTTTTCTCATATTTGACTCTCCTGTGAGACAATGGTTTTAATTTTTATTATTAGAGACAGAAAAACTATCTGGGTGCAAATCAATAAATTTTCTATGCATGGCAGATATTATAATTTTTCACTTCTGACAGTCAGTTGGGGTACTCTGGTATGTCAGCTATAGTGAGAATGTGAATATATATATATATATATATATATATATATATATATATATATATATATATATATATCCTGGAAGCACGAAGCCAAGAATACCAGCCTGAAGATGACGAATGAGACTTCGTCGAAACGTCGCCAAGACACTTCCAATTTTACGTGGGAGAAGACCCGAATAACCAAAGACCTACATATATGTGTGTGTGTGTGTGTGTGTGTGTGTGTGTGTGTGTGTGTGTATATATATATATATATATATGTAGACCTATATACAAATACCCGCGAAAACCTCAGAAAACATACACATACACACACACACACACACACACATTCCTAGAGTATGTTTGCCACCTTGAGTTATTAATAAAGATAAGAAAAGTGGGATTTAGATAAATAAATAAATAAATAAAATAAATATTGAGTTAAGTTACAAACTAAATACATTTCTGTGGCAAAGTATATTTTTATAGTTAAATATTAAAGTTTAATTTCTGAAACCTGAATACATGCTACAATCTCTTTATGCACCAATTTGGATTTTCTATTTCCATTGCAACAAGCTTTAACAGATTTAATGTCTCAGTTGGGGCTTATATATATATTAATTATTGCCTTAAAACTGCCACTGGGAATCCAGGTGGTAGAGGAGGTTTTTTTAAAAAAATTATGGTAGTTGTATTTAATTTCACCTGTTATTGAGGATTGCTATAATTGAAGAAAAATAAAATTATAGAGTGATCAGTAGTTTTCAGGATTTTGACTTGTGCATAGTAATGTTATTTGCAAAAGTCTTCCTTCATTCTCTTCCCACTAAAAATATTACCCAAAGCCTGTTTTAAGTGACAGTCTTTCAGGATTCCTACACTTAATGCATTTCTATGTTTGTGAATTTTATTTTTACTATTATGCTACAAATTGCTTTTTACAAAAGCATCTTTCCATATTTGTGGATTTTGTTCCTTTCCTTCAGCCAGCTTGGCCTTTCATCTTTGAAATATAATTTTCTCTCTCTGCTTTTATCTCCTTTTTCATTTGCACCTGTACTCACATTTCAATTCTCTTTCAACCCTCTTCTCTTTACAGGTAATCTTTTGAAGGTGTTTTTTTTTCTCCTATGCTTCTCATGATTTTTTTTAAAAAAATGTATGTGTGTGTGTGTGTGCATGTGAATTTGAATTTGAATCTTCTTCCAGTCATCAAAAGTCTCTTTTTTATTTTTGAGTGTGCAGTTTGGTGAAAGGCACTTTAGTCAAACACATAAGAGTGCACATTGTTTGTTATGAAGTTGATTGTGTTCTTCTGACCAATTTAAACGAGAAAGCTTTAATGTCTTAACTCAAGCAAAGTCCTGTTATAAAAGCAGATGGAATCACTCAGTCTGCTTCCTTTCTCAGTCACTCTTGTCTTTTCAAGGTCCCTTGGTAAAACACATGGGGAAAATTACAAGTCTTGATATTGTATTTTTAAAATACCTTTGCACATCAGACATTAGAATCATATAGAATCCTAATATGGTCAGAAGAACCCAGGTGAATCAAACCAGGAGTGAAATGCTACCGGTTCGCACTGGTTCAAGTGAACTGGTAGCGGCAGCAGCGTGTGGTTCAGAGAACTGTAGTGGCGGCAGCGTGAGGCTCTGCCCACCCACCCGGACATCGTTACTTCCTGGTTTTAACTAGGAAGTAACCTGTTTTTGACCCTCTGCACATGCGCAGAAGGCTTTGTCCAAAATTGCACATGGCGTGTGTGCAAATGAAGCGAGTGCACACAGGCGGAGTGCGCACTTCCAAACTGATAGGGAAGATAAGTAGATTTCACCCCTGAATCAAACCAAAGACCAAGCTACCTAGTATATATTTTTTCATAAGAGCTAACCAAATATTAGAAGAAATTTACCAATATATCACAAAGGCAGTTGCATACTCCTGTTGCTTCCCTGGATGTGATCTGGAGAAGCATCCACCTTGAAAGCATGTAGGAGAAGGAATGGCAGAACCTGGGGATGGAGTTAGAAGAGGGATCAGTCTAGAATCCTTATATAGCCATAAGCAGACTAAGTCCTACCCCCCTGGAATACCATTCACCCTTATCTAACTCCAAGCAGGTGCTAACCATTAGTTGAGAAGATTCCCATGCATAGGCATTTTAGCAATAAATCAATTCAACCCTGAGCTACAATAAATACAATAAACCAGTTCTACCCTGAGCTACAAATACTCTGTTCTGTTAGTACCAATAAATCAGTTTAATTGGCTTTTCAGAGTGGACCTGTTTTTTCACGCTGACAAAATATATATATATATATATTTTCCTGATGTGAATCACAGAGAGAGAAGCAGGTGGGAACACGAGTGAGCCATTATGGATATTAGCTACTGATAACCACAACTTGTCTAATCACCTTTCACAGCCTCCATCACATCCTACTGTAGGCAAAAAATACAATTTAACCAGGGGCCATGTGGTTACATTTTGCTTCTCCTGAAATTTCCATCCTTCATTGTCACTGGATGAACTTCAGGTTCTAGGAATAAACAAGAGGAAGAATCCACCCCCCCCCCACCCCCTTCTGTCTACTTTGTTCTTCTTATAGAGAATTTATGAAGCTGTGTCATTGCCATACAATTTTCCTATTTATTTTTTTTCTAAATGAAATATTCATAAGAAAGATAATCTAGCTGAAGATTTTTTCCCCCTTTAGTATGCTTTTTCTCCAGACTCCCAATATTTGTACAGTTATTATTCGCTCTTGAAAGGATTATTATCAAGCCTGAAAAGCTGCAGAAAAGGGCAATCAAAATGGTCAGGGGACTGGAGCTGTTCTTTTGTGGAATAGACAATTGTATTGGGGGATTTATTCTATTTTATTTTGTTCTGTTTTATTGTATTGTATTATTTTGCAGAGGGAATGAGTAAGGAGAGACAGAACAAAGGGTTTATATAATGAAGTGGTGTGAAGAAAATAAGACAAATGAGTTTTTGTTTTTTTAATGAAGTTGTGAAAGTCCTCAAATGGACTTTTCTTTTTGCAAAACTGCTGCATGCTTGATCATAGGTTGAAAAAAATACATATGATTCCATGCTTGACAAAGATATCAATTCATTTAAATGTTTAAATGCTTCTTAATCAATCTGTATTTAAAATTCCTGGTTTCCTATATAAAGATATTTTAAGCAGTTGTTTACAGCAGTAGAGTCATGTGTATCACATAATTAGAACTTAACAAACTCTTCCAAAAGATGTGCCTTTATTTTTTAAAAACAAAATGTCTGTGAATAGATTTATCCAATAAATGCTGTGGGCCATAAAATTTGACTTCTAAAAGTTAGATTTTTTTCTAAGTTTTTATTTATACCTGAATTCACCTCGATGGCATTAATATGTATTAGTGTGTTTTATATGTTTCAAATTTATGCTTTTGTAAAAATCTTGATTTTAATTAGGCTTTTTTCTTAGCTACGTTGTGTTAGTACAGAATGAAAATTGGATTAAAGTATCTTAAATAATATAACAAAAAAGGTATTTATTCCCACACAATTTTCCTGACTCTGCTTTCTATTCATTTTTAGCGCTATTTTTCTAAAAAAAAAAAAAAAACCCACCAATGATGAACAATGTATTTCACAGTATTTTAGATTTAGAAATCAGGTTGCATGCTACATCATACTGTGATATTTTTACTTCTAATAAATGTGTTTAAAATACCGCCCTTTCATTCGAGAATTGTTTAATACTGCATCTATAAACTAGTGGAGAATGATCTGTCCATTCATCAGAGTGTATATTTAACCAGTTGTTGACTTCTTTGAATTTGAATACAAATTTGAATACAAAAAAAAAAAAATCAGAGAAAAGCTAAAGAACTAGAGCTGTGTTGATTTTCTTCCTCTCAAAAGCTAGATTTTATCTAGATCCAATTTTCAATGAATGAAACAGCTGTTTTCAAGGTAGGTAAAGTGACTGAGAATTGATGCTTAATATACTTATTTATTTATTTATTTATTTATTTATTTATTTATTTATTGGTTTGATTTATATGCCACCCTTCTTCGGAGACTGTAGCCTCCTCCATCATCATGGTTTGTGCTAAGAATCAACACTTAAGTTAAACTTCATTTCACCTAATCAGAGAAGTGGAAGAGATTTCAATATGTGGGTATTTGGTATGTGCATTAGAAGACACCCTATATACTTATTATAAGTAGCATGTATCGGGGTGAAATGCTACCGGTTCGCACCGGTTCAAGTGAACCGGTAGCAGTGGCAGCGGGTGGTTTGGAGAACCGGTGGTGGTGGCAGCATGAGGCTCTGCCCACCTGCCCAGATGTCATTACTTCCTGGTTTTAACCAGGAAGTAACCTGTTTTTTACCCTCTGTGCATGCACAGAGGCTTTGCACATGCACAGAGGGTCCAAAATTGCATGTGATGCACACGTACACTTCCAAACTGGAAGGGAAGGTAAGTAGATTTCACCCCTGCTATGTATCTATTATATGACATAAATTGTGCTTGGTTATTTACAAACAGTTCTTCTTTTTTAATGTATTATTTCAATTTACATCATTGTAAATGACAATCAGAGCATTCCCACAGTCACATGATCAGATTTGGGTGATCCAAAAAATGATCCAAAACAGACCATAAGGCTCTCATATCCAAACAGTTCCAGAGTTTATTATAGTGTGTTACTAAGAGTTACCAGGATATTCACCAGAAGTTGAAAATGAAAAAATATAACAAAAGATAAAACGTATTCTAAGTAGGTTTGTATCATCTTTGTTAATACTACTTTGATCTCAACCTTTCTCCTATAGATAATACGGCTAGCATCCTGACCCGAAGGAGAAGATTTAGTCGGACTATCCAGGATGTATATTACCTTCCTATTGTCATTTCTGATGGAGGGGTCCCATCTCTCAGCAGTAGTGCCACTCTTGTCATACGGGTATGTGCATGTGAAAGAGATGGTCGTGTGCGGACCTGCCATGCAGAAGCTTTCCTCTCCTCTGCAGGATTGAGTACAGGAGCATTAATTGCCATCCTGCTTTGTGTCATCATTCTCCTGGGTAAGTCTTCAATTAGTTTCTTTTCTGGAAGCTTCAGATAATCCCAACAGCAATGTGAGTTGCAGTACTGAACCACGAACTGCAAGAGCCAGTGTGATGTAGTGGTTAAGGTCCTGGACTAGGAGTAGGGAAACCCAGGGTTTAATCCTACCCCAGGCATGGAAATCTTGGGCCAGTCACTCCCTCTCAACCCTTTTCAGCATCTGACTCCGCAACTGATAATCAAAATCCCCTTAACAGGTTCCATAAAACACCTAGGTCAGTGTGGTGCAACAATGAAGAAAATCTGCAACCATGTGAGGCAAACACTAAGAAAAATAACAACTGAACTAGGAATTGTTTCTGATAAGCAGTAGCTAGAAATACAGGGTTCTGGCTTAAAAATGAATAATTCCAAGCTTGAACTAAATTGATAGGACAGGGAAATCTTGAAAGCAAATGGCTGAGCTTCTGCCATCCAACAGAATTAATTTTGCAGAGGTCAGTAAGTAATTAGCATTATTGATCCACCAGGTAAGATTTCAGGAAACCACCAACTCAGGTTGCAGGCTAATACATTCAGGGAAAAAGAGATGAAGAGAGTCTTTTTGAAATGGATCCCCCTGCCAGAAGAAAGAAAGGGAGAATAAAAAAGCCATTTGCTAATTATCTCTCTGTGGGATGAGCTGATAACAGTCAAAGGCTCATCAAGAGGAACAAGGGATAGATGAAGCAAGGAGATCATTTCATTAGTTAAATGTCCTTGGAAATGCTTTTTTCTCAGAACACTTTATGAGTTTACGTACTTAGACTCATTTGAATACTATCCATTAGCTAATATTCTCAATTGGTTGAATTTCACACTATCTGTCCATTCATCCATTCACCCAAATTCACTCAGTTGAGAATATATATGTATATAATGACTATATACCCCCTTTCTTAATTGCATACAATTAAGTCAATACATCTAATGTTCATCCTCAGCTGCCAGGCCTCAGAATTTAGGCACCATACTGGCTGTTACGCTTGAGAGTTATTGTTTCAACAGCTCTAGAATAGTTGAGCAGGGCTGCTTTATTAAAATGCAGAAATAATTCAGAAATAATTCAGTGTATGTTTCTCAAATGGCTCCAATACATTAACAACCTTGTTTCTCTTCTACACAGATCAGTGGTGGGTTGCTCCTGGTTTGAACTGGTTCGCAAGAATCAATAGTAAAAATTTGTAGTAGTTTGGAGAACCGGTAATAACATTGGCTGGCCATGCCCCCGAACCGGTCCCCAACCTGGTCGCCGCTCGCTTACCCCACCCACCTCATCAGAGGCTTTTTTTTTACTTTTAAAAGCATTATTCTACAACCTCTTCTGCTGAAAAAATGCTTTTAAAAGTTAAAAAAAAAGCCTCTGATGATCGCGCGGCCCAGCTGGGATCGTCAGAGGCTTCTGAAAGCATTTTTTCTGCAACCTCTTCAGCCGAAGAGGTTGTAGAAAAAAAAATGCCTTTAAAAACCTCTGACGATCCCTGCTGAGTTGCCTGATCGTCAGAGGCTCCTGAAAGCATTTTTTTCTGCAACCTATTAAGGTTGAGGTCCGGTAGTAAACCTCTTAAGAACCGGTAGTAAAAAATTTTAGAACCCACCCCTGACGCAGATGTCTTAAATTCTAGTACTGTGTTCGGAGATTTCTGATTAAAAATAAATAGATGATTTTCATAGTCTCCTGTGATACTGAAATCCTGTTCTCCTACTCTGCCCAATATGGGTGCTAATGTGGGAGTTTGGGATCTATAAAGTCTAAAGCACTGTTTCTTAATCTTAGCCACATTAAGATGTACAGACTTGCTGGCTGGGGAATTCTGGGAGTTGAAGTCCACACATCTTAAAGTGGCTAAGAGTAAGAAGCATTGGTCTAAGGCAGGGGGGTCAAACTCACATAGTCAAGGCGGCATCATATGACATATTGGGACTTTTTTTCCCTTCGCTAAACCAGGCATGGGTGTGGCCAGCGTGTGACACATCTGGCCCAGGGGCCGGGAGTTTGACAGCCCTGATCTAAGGGGCCTGCCATGCTTGCTTTCCAGTTTTGGGATTTGAGGGTACTAATAATAATCTTTTACTCAATGTTTAAAGTTGTGAAGATGCAGCTTTTCCATAATGTGAACTGTTATCAAGCTATTAACACACAACTCACACATTATTAGGGTGATTAGAGGCAAATGGTATAAATATGCATGTGGACATGCCAATATCACATATAAGATGCAAATATTCTCTGTTACAAGCAATTTTTCAACAAAATGCAAGCATAAATCTATGAGTTCATTTTTCCTGTCAGCCACAAACTTTAATTTCTAGGAATGTAATCATCGTAGTACGTTCATAAATCAAGGCATTTCTACGTTGGTTGAAGGGGATGGGTTTGTTTTTTTACATTTGTGGGTCTTCTTGTACTACTGTAATAGATCAGTAAAAGGAAATTATTACATTTTTTTCTTGAGAAATATTATAGCATCTTATCTTTACCTGTATTTATTATTATGGCTCAAATAGCCCAACTCTGGCCCAGAAATTGAATATCTAATTCCAGAACATACTTGGCTATTTTGTGATCATATTAACTGATAGGAAAATATTATTTTATCTTAAAGTTATAATTACCTCAAAGAGCAAGTTACGTTAATGTACTAGTAAGGCACAGATTAGTTTCAGCCTAGTTAATGGATAAAATAATAGATAACTCTGTCAAAAAAAAGAAAAGAAAGAAAACAGCTAAAATGCATATAACATTAGATAACTCTGCCAAAATGCAGCTAATCAGTCAACTAGAAAGAGTTACCAGTTGGCAGCCCTACTAATATCCTATTCTGAATTTTTCTTATCAGCAATAGTGGTCCTGTTCATCACATTAAAACGCAGCAAAAAGGAGCCTCTGGTCATTTCAGAGGAGGATGTCCGAGAAAATGTTGTCACTTACGATGATGAGGGTGGAGGTGAGGAGGATACTGAAGCTTTTGACATTACTGCTCTGCGGAACCCATCTGCTGCTGAAGAATTGAAATTCCGGAGGGATGTTCGTCCTGAGATGAAGCCCGCAACCAAACATACCACTTCATCTCATCTTGACAACATAGATGTTCATGAATTTATTAAGCAAAGGCTGGCTGAAGCAGACCTTGATCTAAGTGTGCCCCCATATGATTCTCTGCAGACATATGCATATGAAGGTCAAAGGTCAGAAGCCGGATCTATCAGCTCTTTGGATTCAGCTACTACACATTCTGACCAGGATTATAATTATCTTGGTGACTGGGGACCAGAGTTCAAGAAGCTAGCCGAACTTTATGGAGAAATAGAATCTGAAAGAACAACTTAATTATCTTGATCATTCCCCAAATATGGAACATTTTAGATCTCCAAGCAACTTGGAAGCCTAATGACAACAATGGCTGAATATCAATATCCTCAAGATGTACACAGTTACTGTAGAAATAAGTGCCCTTTTCTGATTTGAAATGGGGTTCTTCAATTGAAGAAAGTCAAATTTTGAGGAAAAAAAGTACCCTTCCATCCCCAAGAAAAGTTTGTCCCTTTGTGTATATTTTTCATTGCTCAATAAAGTCCGTGGTGCAGTAATAGTAACAATATTTTAAGTAAACCAAGCAATGCCAACAACATGCTTATAATTTCCTCAAAATATATCAGAATTGCAATAAGTCAACAGAGGGCCTACTTACAGGAAGAACTAATTCTATTTGGTTGGTTGTGGCATTACATAATTATCTCTGTTTGTAAGCTTAGAGGCTATTGGGTAATTTAATGGGGGCAAAGTAATTTTCTCCTGTTTTATTCAATCCAAGGTATTTTATTTCTTTCATAAGGGGACACTCGAATTATCTAGCCAACTGATAGATAACATTCAAGATTAATAACATTTAGCTGATTTCTTTAAAAAAAAAAAAAAAAACTACTGTTAGTGAATGCCACATTTCTGCAAGCCACCTCTAATCTTTCTATCCTGGAAAGGTAATGAAGCAAGCCAGAGGTGGGTTTCAACAAGTTTTGACCAGTTCTGGAGAACTAGTAGCAGAAATTTTGAGAGTTCAGAGAACTGGTAGTAAAAATTCTGACTGGCCCTGCCCCCATCTATTCTCTGCCTCCCAAGTCCCAGCTGATCGGGAGGAAATGGAGATTTTACAGTATCCTTCCCCTGCCACACCCACCAAGCCATGCCCACCAAGCCATACCACACCCACCAAGCCACACCCACAGAACCGGTAGTAAAAAAAAAATTAACCCACCACCGAAGCAAGCATTAAATTGCTACTTATTTAAACTTATAATTGTCCCCCTTCTTAAGCATTTCTGACTGATAACATGCTTCCATTTTGTAGTTATTTTGCCTTTTTTAAAAAAGCCAGATATATATTTTTTTTCTTTCACTTAAGGGAACAGCGTATAGTTTCCTTCTGCAATGGAAATAAATACATTTTACAGAAAATGTATTACATGTTAAGCTATGCAATGGCTTATATTGTCTTATTTGGATTGGCAAATATATAGATGAGAGATCTCTCATCAATTATATCCTGATGTAAGTAAACATGCTTTGATATATTGGTATTTCCATATATTTTCACATAGGGAACAGAGTAAATTTTCTCAAACTGGTCTTTTCAGGATGCTATAGTTTTTAATTCAAATGAACCTAGACAGGGTAGGATGGATGGGGATTTTACTCTGAAAAATGTAAAATGGGGAAGACTGGTATACTTTATTATCTAAACATCTCAGGTGGAATGACCAGAAATGACCTGAAAGCACATGCTATAAATCTTATTGCTAAGTTGGTCAACTCAATATGATGCACTAATGCAGTAGCATTGTTGTTGTTGCAAAGTGGTGGACCTATAAAAGCACATCTAAACAATATCTGGAATCCTCACATTACAAATATTTGCTGAAATGTCAATAACTACCTTTATATTGAATCATCTTAATCAGATGCTTTGAGATGGGAATAACAAGGAAGATAGTGTTGGATGTGACATAACTTCTTTATCTGCTGCTTCCTGTTTAATAGAGTGTATTGTCCCACTTCTACTGTATCCTTCAGATTCAATCAAGTCCACTTGACTTTTCCACATAGAAAAGGAAAAGACTTCACCTTAGTCAGAAACATATTGGCTAGACCTTTCCTATATTATAGGATTTTTTTCCAGATTTAATCTAGCAGAATAAAGAAATAATTTCTGTATGTCAGAGGCAAAAAATTATAGCTGTTTGAATGAAGATATAATTTGCAACATCTGCCACTGAATTAAAATAGATACATCAGGAGAGGTAGTATCAATTTTTTCATTGCTGTAGTCTATCCTATAGTAGTTTTCCCCAAATTTCTCATAATGAAAACTCATTGCCCTCTGAGTTGATATGCTTCTCCTAGGTGAAAACTTTTCAAGCTTAGCACATTGTAAGCCGCCCTGAGTCTCTGGAGAAGGGCGGCATATAAATCAAATTTTTAAAAAAAGGTGATTAAATTTACAGTGATTAACATTTAATTTGAGGGAGGCACAACCAGTGTAGTAAAATCATTCACAAACATACAAAGAAACTTCTCTTTGTATGGGTAGGTTTTTGGCTTACATAAACCTTGAAGAATCCTATTGAATTATTACAGCAGCTGAACAGTTTGCTAATCAGTCCCCTTTCTTCTACCTTGGGTGAGATGTAATAGTTCCTTCTTCTGCTTCCTATGTTCTGTAACTGCTCTACAATGTGATGATAGCTCTAGGATGGCATAGCTTATTTTTCTAATTTTTTTTCTGCATAAAGAGGAAGTAACTGTGTCTTTAATCCTGTGATTCCAAGGGTTTGTTGAATTTGCTTTGTAATGCTCCTTTCCTCAATTCTACTTTTAGAAACCCACTGGCTGCTTAGGTTTCATTAAAGTGAAAAAAGAAGGCCTCTGACAGCAGATTGTCCTTTCTGACATTGAAAAGTCTACAGCACTTTAGATGTCCTGCCACAATTTAGAGAATTGTGGCAATATGAATTTTCTCATGGAAGATTAAAGTAGCTAGTACTCAATATAGCTTTGTAGTTAATTAGTTACTAGTATTTGCACTTTAACAGTTACTTTTTGATGATATAATCAACAAGTAAAATGAAACCTCTAATATAAACACACTTCTATATTTAGAAGTTATTGGCTGAGTAGAATATAATACAATAAATGAGCAGGATGGAGTTGTGCAGGTCAGCCTCACCTGAATTTTTATTTACATTTGGGAGTAGTTGGATGCTGGCATTATCCATGGAGCTGACGAGGCTCCATCTTGAACCTATGAATCCCTGGGACATGGATTGTAGTCTGTGTTCTACTCTCCATTGGTTCTTTTGTTCTCATTGTCCTCAAGAGCTCTACCGAGATTAGATTCAAATGGGTGTCGATGTTTCATTGGATAAGGAGGCATTTACTTTTTGTCTGAAGTAAGCTATGCTCAAGAAGTCTTTCTTGATCCAACAATCCTAGATATTGTTAGATATGCTGTTGATTACTTTTGCAGAGAGAAAAATTGGGAGAATATAACCTGGTCCTGGTCCTCCTTGATCTCTTGGTGGCTTTCAAAACTACCATCTAGGCCGTCACTCTGGATCACTTTCAAGGGACTGGAGTGAGGAATATTATTTAAAGAGGTTTTCCTCCTTACTGAGGGGGCAATTCCAGTTGGTTGTGGTGTGAAAAGAGATTTACTTGGAGATTTCGATTTTGTGGTGTGCCTCAGGGATCCCATGCCTATTTATTTCAACATCTACGTGAAACCACTGAGATGAATCATTAATCGGCCCTGATTTCAGGGGTGGAATCCACCAGATTCTAGAGAACCGGTAGTGGAAATTTTGAGTAGTTCGGAGAACTGGCAAATACCACCTCTGGCTGATCCCAGCGTGGGGTGGGAATGGGGATTTTGCAGTATCCTTCCCCTGCCATGCCCACCAAGCCACACCCATAGAACTGGTAGTAAAAAAAATTGAATTTCAGCACTGCCTGATTTATATGTATTTGGAGTTGGGTGGGGGTACTGATTCATGCTTAGCTGTCTAGATCCTTCAGGAATGGACAGTATACAAGAATAGTAAATAAGTAAATAAATACATAAGTAAGAAATAAATAAGGGAGGTACCATTGGCAATGTTCTGAATTCTCAAAAAGGGTTCATCTTGCACTTTTCAGTATTTTGCTTAGTGCAGGGAAATTAAGGATGGTGATGGTAAGGCCTAAGTTGCTGTGGGTGAGACATGAGGCCCATCACTCATAATGCCTACATAGAAATTAGGAACTATTCCAAACATAAATGGCTGAAAAATGGCACCTTATTAAGAAAGCTGAGGATGGACATTCTGCTTACTAGTAAAGTGTTTATAAGGGTTCACCAGTCAGGTAAAATGCTCTATCACATCCTGAAAAACACAACACTGAAATTGTTATAAATATAATCAGTATATTTGATAGATAAAGATCACGGTGAGACCAATTTAAATTGGGTTAAGTTCTGACAAAATTGACTTAAACCTACTGCATCAAGAACCAATGCTGGATAAAAAAATGATTATTTCATTGAGGTGATGATCAGCAAACAGAATTTAAGCATTTGATGTGAACAGGTTATGGATGAGAAAAAAGTTACTGTGCTTGAGGAAAAGGCAATGGATAGGTAAATAAAGGCTTGAGAGAAAGGCTATGGAGACTTGAGGGGAAAGGCTATGGATAGATAAAGTCTACAGATAAGCTAGGTAGATGACATCAAAGACAATATGGGAATGTTTTGGAAGGGTTGCAAGATATTACTAGAGATACATTAAAATAATTTGCATTTGCCCATGCAATCACTGGAGGTTGAACAAGACTCAGTGATACCTAACACGTAAGGTAAGATAGCTGTTATTGTCATTCTCCTGTTTACACAATGGCACACATTAACATGAGATTCTGATGCACTGGTCTTGTAAGAAAGAATGCCACCCATCAAACAATATTACCATTTCAAGGATAACAATAATAATATAATAACTGCAGCAGCATCCAAAAATGCCCTAAATGCTTCATACTGCATGTCACATGCTCTACCCATCTTCAAAGTAGCCTTAAACACTAAGTCGTACAAAATCATGAATATGCAGTATACATGTAAGTTATGAATAAAGGTCAAAAATAGCTATGAAGGAACTGGAAGCCAAATTCAAAGGTAGAATTTACAAACTGGATGTATTAGCTCCAACCAGGTAATACCTCATTAATAGGGTTTTATTATTATTTTTAAAATGTGGCCAATGAATTTTACAATATCCCATTTACCACTAAGAATATTGTAAGCTCTGATTAAGGGTATTATTTAGAAAAGCATCATAATGGATCATAAGGTAAAAGTGAAGACACTGTCAAAAATACAAAATTATGTTCTGATTTGTCTGTCAAAATTGGTCACTACTGTTGTGTTATAGAGTTCAATTGTGATATTGCTATCTTTAAAAGGTATATTTTTTGATAGATTTGAAGCCATCACTCATGTAATTTTGAGTATATAGAAACCTTCCATGCACACATGACGGTTATGCAATTCATAAGTGCAGTGTCTTCTTCAAAACCTTGCTGTGATATATGAGTGGATGAAGGGACAAATTCTACCATACATAACAGTTTTGGATTGCCATATAAAATAATAATAGTCATAATGCTGAGAATCATATCAAACAATTGTAAAAACATATTTTTGCTACAGTTGATTCATATTTGTATTGTTTGGAAATACATTTTATGAGGGGGGAAAAAACCTCCCATTTATAATATACATTTAACAATTCCCAACTGGGTGATCGCTGTTGGAGAAAGATTGTGTTGCATTTAAACTTTAAAGAGATTTCTCTGGCTATACGCTTACATTGTTTCCTGAGTGATTTGATTAAGTAATGATCAACTCTTAGCAACCACCTAGATAGATTTTCTCCCTGTTGTTCTGCCTCTAACCTCAGGTCTTCCAACAGTACACAATGAGTCTACTCATTTCATTGCTGATTGTATTCTTCTTCTTTTTCCTTCCATTTTTCCCAGAATTAGAGCCTTTTCCAGAGAGCTAGGTATTTGCATAATGTACAATACCTGAACTAGAATAATGTGATCCTGATCATTTGTACCTCAAGTGAGAACTCTGGGTTAAATTTTTCATGATCCATGGGTTTGCTTTCTTGCCTGCAATATATTAATACACACTGTGACTTATAGCATCAATATAAGATGATTAAAAACAAATATCAGTTAATGGTATGAGAAATGTACCCCAAAAACTAAGCTACCATATTGAATTGCTCTATCACTCTATGCCCAATGGGGCAGAGTAACCCAGTTGATTTCAGACTTCATTTTTCTCCCAATGTGTAGCTGGGATCTCAGTCCAAGGAAGACTCAGAATTTACTGAGCTTGTTTGGTTCATTCCTAGGAATAACTGATGCCCAATCATTATCTGTATTCATAAAAGGTTAAGACCAGGGTGGGTCCTATTTACCTTTACTACCGGTTCACAGTGGGAGTGCATGCGCATGCGCAGATCATCCATTATGATATCTGGGCGCATGGGCGGAGCCTCCCGCTGCTTTTACTACCAGTTTGCAAGAACCAGACATAACCGGGAGCAACCCACCACTGGTTAAGACACAGGGTATCTTATTAGCCTTATTACTAGGCTAATAAGTAAGGAAAATATCAGTTCCTTGTTTTAAGGAACCATCCAGAGATGCAGCATAAGTAAGAGTAAACTGTGCCTCCAGATTTAAAGTGGTAAAATTCCTTACAAATATTGGAGAAATGCTTTCTTGCCTGCACCAATTGCAAGAGGAAAACCAGAATTTTTAAAGACAAGGTCTTACCAAATGCTAATCCAGATTATTCTATGCAACCTCCTCACCACAATCTCCTTCCGATCTATCATGGTGCATTTGAATGCTTGCTATGCTTACTGTGTTTGATTCGAATATCCTTTTGAGTGCATGTTTGAGTGCATGACAAATGAATAGTGTGAACTTCCAAGCTGTAGATCAAAGAAAAATTTTGGAGAGAGAGGAACATAAAGAATTCCCATTACACCTCCTAGCTATCCTCTCTCATTAAACCCTCTAATGTTAGAGATTCCCCTCATTTTTCTTTTCTGCAGCATAAATGGTACTTTGTGAAACTGAGGCAGAGAGACCCATGCTTCGTCACCTCCCCCTCCAGAAAGATTAGCGTGAGGTTTCTTTCACTTTTTTCTTTTGCCCTAAATGGCTCTGGTATCTTCTCCAGTCTTTCTCATGGCACCTGCACTGTTCCTCCTTTTTCAGGCCTTCTATGGATTTTTTCCTGGTCTTTCCAAGTCATGTTTTTCTTTTTGACAGTGATTTTCACTCTTGAGGCCCCTCTCAAGTGGAAGAGACTTTAAAATTTGATAGAGCCCAAGGGACAGTTCCAGACACCAGAGAATTTCAGCTCATTCCCTCTCCTGAGCATGAGGGAATTTCATTTCATTTTCCTCTCCCCTCTCAAAGGGTACATACATACTGAGCTTGCTTGATTTCCCCACCCGCCTGAGTCAGAGACAGTTCTCGGAAAGATTCCTTCTATGTGTATGGCCTCCAGCTGTATGGAGACCTGTGGGATTTATTTCTCTCACTTCTGAAACAGCATTTTTGCAGCATCCGCTTTGCCTTAGAACCTGACATCTGTAGACTACACACCTCCCTCCAGAGGCAGCTGCTGCTGCTTGCTTGCCTTGTTCCAGAATTAAAGCTTTACAGCAAATAGCACAGATCAAAACGACTGACACATCAGAAAAACATTTGTCATCTATCTTAACTGTTTGTTAATGCTTCTGACTGAGGATCTTCAAGCCAGAAGGAGGGGAGCTGCTAGTTTCCTTTTATGTTTTATTTTTTAAAGAAAAAGCTGAGTGAAATATTCATTTTTGCTGCTCTCAAGACCTTTTCAATACCTTATTCGTGAATCATTTTTGCAAGCTCATCCCTCTTATGTTTATCTTTGTGCTTTTAGGTTGTGAACTGGTTGGATGACAGAAAGTCAGCAGTGTTAATTGCTAGGCCCAGCTGCTTTGACAAGGAGGAAATTCATTGTTGTTATACCCCTAATCTAGCACCATGTATTAATAATTAGAGAACAGCAACAGCAGTAGTTGAAAGTTGCCTCATTCTTACTTTTTTCCAAAGTGTGCAAAAAACATCTACATTTTTAAAGAGAAGTGCGAACAGTACGATCTCATGGGAAATTAGGTGAAAAATACCTTTGCAAGCAAACGTAGCTGCTCCATATTGTTACATTTTCCTTCAATAAACCAAAAGGAGAAAAAATATTTTCATTTGTATATAGACAGTAGTTTCCAAGTAGGTATTTTGTTGGACAGGTAAAGCATATCTACCGTTAATCAAGAAGTGTTCAGTGCAGAAAAAAATGTTTTTGTTCAATTATTGTCATTTTAACTGAGGTAAATGGCAGCACTTAGCTGCTCTTAAGAAAGTTAAATATGGTTGGACTTCATTATTGCCTGAATGGAAGATCACCAGGGGTATGAATTAGACATCGACTTGTCTATAAGCTATACTTATAGTGCCAAACTATTCCCATAATATTGGGAAGAGATCTACATGGAAATGCCTATGTATCCCAGGAGTTGTGTTTGATTTAAGGAAATCAAATTTTCTAGTATCCAGGTCAGGAGTGAGCACCCTACAGCAATTGGAAGGCAGGTGACCTCCAATTCTTGTAGCTTACATTTCTTGTAGCTTTCGGATATCTTTGAGCATAATTCCTGCAAATTGATAATATATTGCTATTTTGTAGTGTGAGAGATCCCGGAACACACATCTCCTTAATTCCTTGTCCTGGTCACCTGTATAATGTATGTGTGTACGTGTGTGTGTGTGTGTGTGTGTGTGTGTGTGTGTGTGTAAACCATCCTACTGTAGGCAGTTACCAACAGGTCAAATGAATTTATTTATTCAATTTCCATAGCTGTCCATCTCAAGCAAGTAATTCTGGATGGTGAACAAGTATAAAGCAATTAAAAACAAAGTACAATTTAATTTATATATGTGGAAACCAAGAAAAATTCTTATCTCAAGCAAGTGACTCTGGGCAGTGAAAAATCATAAAATAGTTCAAAAACATTACAATATATATAAATTTAATATATATGGCATTTCTTTGATTTGATTAATAAGGTTATGGGAAGGAAAGTAATGTCATTCAATAGCATGGAGTTCTTTATGCAGTAACAGTTCATGGGTCTTTATTCTGCTTTCTTGCTCCATCTGAACGCTGCATCTCAAGCACCCTTTCTGCTAATGGTACGTTATGAGAATAAAGGTGCAATGAGGAAGATGAGGACCATTTCATCCAATGAGACATCGGTCTTGTTCTTGAGTCTACCCCAACTAAAAAAATATATGTAATTCTTCTGTTCCACATATGATGTTTTTATGTGTATGAACAAAGGTGAAAGTGAGAAAAGGGGAGAAGACAGAGAAAGAAAATAAGCTATTCAATACCACACAAACTGCTAACATTCTAGTTCTCTATATTTCTGGTTGGGTGGCTTCCAACACATCTTTCTCCTGGTGGGGGAGGGGGGTTAGGGATGGGGACAACGGTTCACTGGAAAAGCAAATAATTATATTTAAGAACTGACTTTTTCTTATTTGTTGGAGCATCACAGTACTATTGGAAATAAAAGTTCTGCAAGTTGAAGGGGGAAGCAATAATTTTTAATTATGCTCTTTTCCTGAAACTCTCAACAAGACATTAAAGTATGGTCCAACTTTCCAGAATGTTCAGAGACCCCAATTAATAATTTCTGTCCTATTTAATCCCCCCCACCCCCCACCCCCATTAATGATTTCGTGACTGGAACTCCATTCATAGATTCTGGAAATCCACTTACATGTTTGCATTTATGAAACTAAAGTTGGATTTTTAGGGGGGGAAGGAAGGAAGGAAGGAAGGAAGGAAGGAAGGAAGGAAGGAAGGAAGGAAGGAAGGAAGGAAGGATATAATGATCATTCAGAAATGAAACTTCCCAAATTAGCAATGTATTCATATGAATATTTACTCAAAAGAAAATAATCAAAATCATGCAGAGCACATATTGACATAAATATATCAAGCTATTCAATTTATTTTGCAGATTAAAAATAGATTAAGAAGCAAATAGAGTAGATGTTTTAGTCTTTGCAAGTTGCACTATTGGTTGAAAACATCTACCAAATGAATGTAACAATGATCCATTCTAGGTATTGGCTGAGCAGTTAAAACCTAGATGGTTTTTACTAAGGAGGGTCAATTATTTCAGTATAATCCTCTTGATGATCATTTTCTGCCTTCGTTCTCAGATTTCCTGAATTGAGCTAGAAGATCTGAATAGTCTATAACTATACAGATTTCACAATTTTGTCAGGGGCCATCAACACAATTACAACCTGTGCTCATCTCTTTCCCATCAACCTTGAAGGATCAGGAAAGGAAGAAGATACTGCCTTTCCATTTGAATGATTAATGCTGGATAAAGCTGATATATGCATATAAGTTATACACATTTCAATAGCAACCAACGGTACCGCAGTAGTATCACTCATGCAGGCATGCTTACTTTTTGTATAAAAAATGTAAAAGATACTGGACAAAATAAGATACCAGTCACACATTCATTCTACATGGAGACATTAAATCATATGTTAATCTTTTTTTTTTTTTTTTGCCAAAATCAAATCTCAAGAATTTGGTAGTATTAAAGCAAAACTTAATAAACTATTGTGGCTTTTCATAAAGTTGAAATATGGATCAGGTATATTTAGGAAGTCTGTGGAGATTCTCAGTCATCCAGGTCATGGTTGTCCCAAGGTGCTTTTTCAGGAGGCAATTGGATTTTCTGTTTCTAAGAAAGTCCAGTTGTCTCCTGAAAAAGCACCTTTGGGTATACTTAGGAAAGTGCAACAATATTGCAATTATTGCCTCCTCATTAGAAGTGATAAGACAAGAACTTACTTTCAGCTAGGCTAAAATAACACCCAACAGTTCACCCTTTTCTTCTTTTACAATACCTTTCTTTACATGTACCCTTTACACACAAGAACAGTCTATTTATGAGAAAAAATACTCTAACTGTGTCATAGGCACAATGGATTCATTGTTGGAAATTAACAATTCCATTGGGAATTGTTCAAGTAAATTCCAAGCATTTCACTTCAGCTTACTTCCTAAGCCTACAAAGAATAGAATTTGTTGCTGTTTTAAGATCAAAATTTTTGTTTTTAAAGAATTATTTCAAAGGTGTTCTATGTTGATTGCCTTGTAAGACAAAGAAAATTGAATTTTCTTCTCTACCTTTCATTTTCTCGTCCTAATAAATGGTCAGGCATCCATCCCTTCGCTACAATCTGTAAGGATGAAAAACTTGTGTTGCAATGGCACAGCATTAATGTCAAAATTCTTGTAGGACCAACTGGCCCTGATGGTTTCTGCCTGCTGCACCAGATCCAACAAAGTAGGCACTCTCTGGTTCTCTTTAGATCACCTATTGGGATGTTGGAAGCATGGCTTTTCTGTTATGGTATCTGCCTCATGGAACAATCTCCTGAAGATTGTTGGCCTTCTAGAAGACCATGAAGAACTAACTTTTTCCCCAAAGACTGAAGGCAGGATCATAATGGAGGTGTGTGTGTGTGTGTGTGTGTGTGTGTGTGTGTGTGTGTGATTTGTGGATACTTTTGTTAGGTCTTATGTTTTTGAGTTTTTTATTACGGACAGCCAAATACACTTGTTCAATAAATAAATACTTAACCCCAGCTTTCCTTCTTGGGTCCCTGCATCAGATACAAGTATATAAATCATGGGACGGATATCATGACATTATAACACACACACACACAAACTTTTCTCCTTACCTTTCTGTGCTAACACCTACGTCCATGAATTGACATGCACAATAATATTCAATATGACATGTCAGTCATCATTTCCTAAATAAGGAATCTTGCTTCTTATTTAGTTAAGGGGACAAGGGCATGCTCATCCATGCTATAAGCACTAACACTGCTATAAGCACTAATGCTTAGAAGAAGGAGATACTCAGGATAAGTATCCTATCCTTTCTTCTCTCTACTTCAAAATTCCAGCAGGATTCTTACTTACAATTACTCACACCTTAGTCTCTTCCCAACTGGACTACTGAAATGCCCTTTACATGGGGATGCCCTTGAAGAACGTTTCAGTCAGACCAGAATACAGCAGAACTTGAGACTTGGGACTGTCCTGACTCCAACTAAGCTTCTTGGTTCAAGTTGAGGTGCTAGTTGACACTTGTAAAGATATACATGAAGTTGGATCGCATTACTTATGGGAATGCCTCTCTGCACAGGTTTCTGCCCACATTGCCAGATCTGCTAGAATGGGTATTCTCCAGATACTATCAATATTGTCTAGTAGACCCCCATTAACATGCTTTATCTGTCATGAGACCTTCCATGTAGAAGAGCCTCCCTGCTGAAATATGGACAGCCTGCCAACTGTCCAATTGGCAAATCCAGAAAAAGAAACTCCTGGGACATTATTTTACAAAGAGTATAAACTTTATTGAATAAACCACATTGGCACAGAAGAAGTGAAACCAGCTCTGGATTTCTAGTGCAAAAGCAAGCATAGTTAATTTGCCCTTTCACTGTGGCCATTCACAGTCCAATACGTCCACCAATCTCTTTTGTTCATTTTGTTATGGGAAACAGCGAGACATGCCAGAACATCTGCTGGTGTCATCTTGAGTTGTCAGCAATGTCTCACGGAAGCCGATGGATGCTTGAATACCATTTCTCCCACCCTTGCATTCCATCAGCCCCCATCCCTGTTACTGTCAAGCTGAAAGCAAAGCAAAATGTAAGTGAAAGTTTGAGTCAGTCTTGACATAGCCCTACTCTATTGGCCTTTTACCAGGCCATGAAGATCTGGTTCTTTTTTAGGCACTGAGGACAGGATATTAATTTGGGAGTTCTAGCATGGATAGATGTCTCCAATTGTCTTTTTATTGATATGGTGTTAGTTGGTTTTTGTTTTAATGCAATTCTTTGTTTTGGTTTGCCACCCAGAATTTCTTGGATAGATGGGTATAAATTGGATATAAATTGGATTAACATGTAAAAGAAATTTCAAAAGTTTTGACCCAGTAATATCAACACAACAATTAACTGAAAATCCTGAACAAACTAGAAACAACCAACATTTTACTGCACAGATTTTATCTATTGAGTTCAATGAGAAGGAATTAAGAACTGAGATAATCCCAAATTGCTGAGATGTCGTGGTTATTGATTCCCAGAAATCGGTGCTAGTAATTAGTCACTTGCTTGTGGGAAATAAAACTTTCCTTCAGATTTGTACATTTTGTAGACTGCAAAATAAATTGGTTCCCTAACTGCTGGGCCTCTTCTTCCACCCTAGCTAAAGATATATATTATAGAGGCTTGTTGGCAGATAGCTAGAGAAAAACATATCCTTTTTTTTTCCAGACAGAAAGATCTCATAAGTAACTGTAAAATCAGCTGTATATGCAAAATTGGACATTTTTAATTTTACAGTTTGAATTTTAGTAGCATTCTTTTTATCTTCTCTCTGGGGGATATGCAAGAAATCACGTTTTTTGTTTTATATTTTTTGAAAAACCTGTTTTTTCTTGTTTTCCTTTTTATTTATTTAGAATCTTGATTTTAAAGCTCACCTCTGTTTTTCTAGCACATCTTCCACAAATTGTGCACTTGGAGACTCTCAATGAACCAGGAAATTTAGTGTTTCTAATTTCAGGACTGTGCCATATTTCTATCCCTTTGTATATTTCAAGGACGAAGCCATATTTAAATGAACCTATTTCCCTCTCTTGAGGTTTGTATTTGAAAGCTAAGTAACTTATTTTTCATCTTTCTGAAAGATTAAGAATATTATTAAGATAGCTTCTCTTCACAGGGGCTGAGTGCCTTACACAAGTTACAACTGATGTTCCTCCATTTTTCCTCAGGGAAAAAAAGCTTGGAAATAGGTGTTCTCTCTCTGATATTGCTTACTCTAATTTCTGCATTTCACTGATTTAAAATAGTGACACACCAAATTCTAATTTGTAAACCAAAACATAAGTTATTTTTGGTAGTTCATTATTATATTAAAAGGCTGAGGCTTTTGAGAGAGTGCTGGGCTTGTTTTGAGGTACATGAGTCATTTGTTTGGGTGTTCATGGGGTCAGAAGTAAGGAAACACATGGCATCAAGTGCATTGCAATACAAACTCTGCCACTTAGGTGTGGCCTATGATGCAAGTACAAAGGAGAATTGAGGCAATAATAATGTGGCTTGCAAGCAGGCTATATGAGAAGAGTAATTTCCTTTCCTTTCAAAAGTTTCATTTTTGGTTTCCAAATGAAAGGTTGTTGGCATTAGCCCTTTCCGATTGGCTGATTGGAGGCTTTCTTGGCTCACTCCTCTTCCGTGATTCTGCAAAAAGGATGCCAACTGCCCAGGGAAAAGTTTGCATCAACATATGTTCTCTCTGCCCCAATCTCTTAAATCAACATCCTCTAAATATGACATATTACATACTGTATTCTCATCCTTCCTAGCCATATCCAGATGATGGAAATTATAATCTTAGAATTACAGATGTTCTTATTCTTCTCATCTGGGATAAGGCAACAATATTCTGTGTAAGTTACTGCATGTAAGCAGTCAGCCTGAAAAATGAATCAGCCCTACAAAACACCTTCAACAGCTTGAGTCAGCTTTAGGCAAACTGATGTGAGGTCTGCATAATTATTTGTGACCAAAAATGTTCTTGCTCTTATGAAATGTTTTCATCTGCTCCGGTATAAATGGAAATGATAGGGAGCAGCAAATGCCACTGTTTGAAAAACTGGCATTTCACAAATTATGAATTGTAGATTATACAATCTGGAAGAATTATTATACTTCTACTGCTGTTCTGTTCTTTTACTTCTCAGATTCAAAATGAAGCTTATTTCAGTCTGGGGGGTGGGGGTGGAGGAGGAAAATCCCTGCTATGGAAGTGGAATAATTCTCACCTATCAAATCAACTGATATTCTGGGTTGGTAGCAATTAAATGCTGATTTTGTAGCAGGAGACTATAAAAGTGACTCTATTTTTTTTTTTGCTATATTAAATGAAAATCTTGAAAAATAGAAGTTCAGAGTATGTAAAGTTAAATATTAATTATGGAATTAATCAAAGCAAATCATTATTAAGACCTTTGGGTGAGAGAATACAACAATAAAATACATAAACCTGTAATTAGTAATAAAATGAAAAATCTATTGCAATGATGGAAACAAAACATTGCCCTTGGTTGGCAAAATGTGCCATATGATCTATTATTCTAGTTATTATACTATTTATATTTTATTTATTCATCTAATTTATAAAGCCACCCATCTCACAACAAGTGACTTCGGCTGCCGTATAACAAGGAACTCAAATACAGAAATCATGTCTCTAATTTTCATCTGTACAACATGCTGATATGGTAGTTTAGGCTAACCTAAGGTCACTCAGTGATTTTCTGATCCTGAAAATCAGAATCAGGGATTACTATGACTTTTAACAGCTATATAACCTCTAGTAATTGATTTTTAAAATGCTTTAAGCATGTCATAAATATCATAAACTCTCCCACTGTAGAATTTCCTAATTTTATAATGAAGCTTGGCTTTCAGGGATGCCAAGCAATCAGAATGGCTTGATTTACATGATTTGCAAATTATGATTTCTGAACAAATCATGTTCAGCATTATATTTGCACAGAGCGAACTATAATTTAGATATAATAAATCTTTACTTTAAAGTAAAATTATGTGACAACTTTAGAAAGAAATATTCCAAAATGTTTTAAAAGGGGCCCGACTGAACAACTCATATCAAGACTGTAACATTTTGATTTCAAAACATTTTGCATATGTCAACTTGTATTAGGTTTTTTAAAAAATATGTAAGTTGACATTACGCATAACAGTAAGCTGGATATAAACCAGAAAGAAGCAACAGCCCACATTAAATGCAATAGCACATCAGTCAGTCAGTCCATGGTGTTAACATTTTTGTCTAAAACAGCATGTGAAATAAAATAAGATAATAATAAAATAAATAATTATAATAAAATAATAAGAGCCTTGGTAGTACAGTGGTCTAAGGCACCCTGTTATTAAGCTGGTTATTAAGACCAGCCGCCTGCAATTACTGCAGGTTTGAATCTTGCCAAGGCTCAAGGTTGACTCAGCCTTCCATCCTTTCTAAGGTAGGTAAATTGAGGACCCAGTTGTGGGGGCAATAAGCTGACTTTGTATAAATATACAAAAGGATGAAGGCTATTGCTGAGCACATTGTAAGCCACCCTGAGTCTCCGGAGAAGGGCGGCATATAAATCAAATTAAAAAAAAAAATCTTAGAAAATCTCATCCCCCTGAAAAATTGCATGTCCATTTCAGCAAACAGTTATCATATCATTGTGCAACATGATGAGTCTAGTAAAATGGACTTTCTCCTATTAAAAATCAGTATAATTTTCTTTCAGTTAATACTATTGTAATCTATGAGATTGGGTATTATACAAATAAGCTTTAAGTCAAAAGTGAAAAAAGTAGAGGAGAATGTTAATAAACTGGTCTCTGAAGTGATGAACAAGCAAGATAAATAATGAGATGTGTGTCTTTATGTTTGTGTTTGTGAATCAGATACAAAGACTTTTGTATCAAGTTTTTTGTTGTAAGTTTTCAAGACACAGGGTTTGCGTTTTGATGTTACAATGCACACACTTCATCATTGTTGGGTTACCCATAAATATGACAAAAATACGGTTTGCAAACAAAATTTTCACAAGACTAAAAGGCCAACAGTGGAACTAAAATAATCTTGAATGGATGAAGTGTTGTTTTTTGCTGGAAAAGGCTGACAATTTGAGAGGTTAAAACTTATTTCATCTTGCAGGTTGCTATGTCTGTGAGGAGATGATCATTTGATGGTGGTCACCTGGGAGAATTGAAGTTGTTGTACTGGGTGTGTAGCTGTGCAAGAACTCAGAGAAAAAAAAATACTGTTTGAATAAATAGCCCTTGGGAAGTTAGACAACTATATGATGTCACCCCACATTCTTTCCTTTGGATCTTTATATCCCCATTTGATGCCATTTACTACAAAAATGGCAAAGCCAATTATGGAAGTCATAGTAATCAGATATGCAACCCCTAACTGTTGATCATTCCAGTTCATTCCAGAAAGTACTGTATACTAAGTGTCCTCAGCTTTAAGCAACTGCATCCTTCGCAATAATGTGTGCAAAGGAACATCAAACATGAACATTTTAAAAATAGCACCTTTTGCTACTTTTAGTACCACAATGATGTTAATTTTTTTTTCTTTCTCTCTCACTCTCTCTTTGTTCCTCTGCCATGTCAGGAGCAAGAGAAGCAAAACTAACTTTCAACAAGATGATCTCAACTGAATGTTTGAATCATGGACATCTATGGGATGTGTATAGAAGAGGAGCAATGATGGATGGCTGTGATAGGGCTGCTGTATCTATAACACTTTCAATTAATAGTTACCTGAATACCTGAACAACTGAATGATATGATGCAATTGAAAAGTGAATGTTAACATTCACTGCCTCAGCAATTTATTGATATTGGGAGCTTGGAAATGCTGATTTCAGAATACATTGGTCAAGCATTTATTGTTGGTCTTCCTTTGGGCATGTGGGAAGGAATTCAATGGCCTCCTACCATACATTCTTGCTGAAATCAAGTAAAAAGTTTCAAGATGACTTCCGGGTTTCCTTGTCTTCGGCGACGACGGTGCCTTTTTAAGCACCGCCAGCCCAGCCGTTCGTAGAGCCGCTTCTAGATCGTGAAGCGGCTTGAAAGCTTCAAAATCCCCAGGATCTTTGAAGAAGAGGCAGCAGGGTACAGGTAGAGCCCCTGCAACCCCCCCAGGGAATTGTTTCTGGGGAGGAAACAGGTGCGGCTCCCTTCCAACCTGCTGAGACTCCGGGCGGCGTGGGACGTCTCTGCTTTCGCAGAACAAGCCGGCTGCAGGGAACTTCAAAAGAGAAAGGAAATAACTCAAACAAGCAGTTGAACTCTACTTGAACCCTGAAAATCTGAATTGCAAGTATTAGCACTTTGCTGATCTTTTATCTTGAAGGGAAAAACTTCTGAATGAGTGAAAGTGACTGGAAAAAATATGGCGCTCAGCATTAGAGTAAATGAATCAGCGAGTGTGGATTGGTGAAGTCATCTTGCTTTGTTACAAAGTTAACAAGTTGTTATAAAGTTGCTCCGGCTGTAATAACAGGAATAAGAGGAAAATCTCTCCCTTTTACTTGATTTTGCTTCAACACAGTTTTGCCCTGATTAAATCTGGGGGACCTTTTTAGAAGGCTTTGTGGAGGCGGCAGAAGAAGCGGAACCTCCCTCTTTAGAAAAGCTAGCCTACGTGGCAGGATGGCTTCAAAGAAGCAGGAAGGCAAAACAGGGGGGGGGATCCCCCACACGCAAACAGGACACGCAGTCACAAGCTCAGAAAAAAGATTTTGATATGGGAGATTTAAAAGAATTTATTTCAAAAATCCTGGATGACAAATTTCAAAAAGCCCAACAGGAAATAGATGATAAAATAAATAAAATAGATGATAAAATCCAAAAGTCTCAACAGGAAATTATGCAGGAAGTGCAGCAGAACCAAAAGAAGGTGACCAAAAAAATAACAGATGTGGCGTCTGGCCTGGCAGGATTTATTATGAAAGTTGAGTCAAAAGTGGATGAATTTAAATCAGAAGTTAATGCCAAGATGAAAAATAATGATCACAAATTTTTGGATGTTGATGATAAGATGCAGAGAGTTGAGAACGAGATTGTCATGATGCAATTCCGGGCAATGGAATTTGCTATATGGCTTCGAGGAATTAGAGAAGAGGAGAGACAAGATTTGAGACAGGTCTGTGCTGAAGCCCTAGCTGTGATCTTAAAAATTAATCCTGATATGGTTCTCTGTAAAATAGACAAAATTTACAGAGTCAATTCCTGGGTGGCCAGACAAAGACAATTGCCTAGAGATGTGGTCATATACTTTACAGACAGAGCAATAAGAAATGATATCCTGCAAAAATCCTTTCTTACTTCTGTGCAAGTGGGCGGATCCCAGATTACAGTTTACAAGGAACTTCCACCTAAGATGTTGAAATCCAGAAAAGACTTTGGCTTTCTTGTTAAAGAATTGCAGAATAATCGGATCCCATTTCGTTGGGACCCCCCAACTGGTATAATTTTGAGATATAAGGGAGAGAAACACCGTTTGAATACTGTGGAGAAGGCGGAGCAATTTTATACTGATATCTTTAAAGAAAGAACACCATCCCCACGTACATCTACAGTTTTGGAGATTAAGGAGAGTAGAAAAAAATTCAATTTTCTCCACAATTGTTTTTATTGGGCATAGCTAAGGGTTTTACATTGGGTGAAACAAAACTGATATTGCATATGATAACAGCAGCAAGATTGTTGATAGGTAAATACTGGAAAAATGAAGCGCTGCCCACGATTGAGGAATGGACTTTGAAGATGGCCAGTTTTGCAGAGATGGCGAAGATTTCAGCATATCTAAAAGATTGTTCACAAGAGACTTATGAATGGGAATGGAAGAGGTGGATAGATTACGTTCAGAACAAATATCAAACTAGGAAGTATCAAATAGCTTTTATTTGAAAATGTTATATTAAGATAGAAATATTTTAAGGTAATGAGGATGAAAATTTATTTGAAAATGTTATATTAGGATAGAAATAGGTTAATGTAATGAAGATGAAAAATTTTTAGGGGGAGGGAGGGGCTCAAGTTTTATAAGGGGTTTTCCTTTCATTTGATATGAGTATACTGTGTGGAAGTCTGGGGGAGAGGGGAGGGTTAGGGTGGGTTAGGGAGGTTGGGAAGTTTGGGGTGGGATGAGGGGGAAAAAAGGGGGTGAAAATGTAATTGTAAAACTTTTGCAATAAAAAAAAAAGTTTCAAGATCACAAATTAGAATAGGTTCTAGCTAAAGATTGAAATGCAATGAAAAATGCCAATGTAACTGAGTCAGGGGTGAAATCCAGCAAGTTCTGACATGTTCTGGAGAAACGGTAGTGTAAATTTTGAGCAGTTCGGAAAACCGGTAGTGTAAATTTTGAGTAGTTCAGAGAATCGGCAAATACCACCTCTGGCTGGCCCCAGAGTGGGAAGGGAATGGGGATTTTGCAGTATCCTTCCCCTGCCATGCCCACAAGCCACACCACCAAGCCACACCACTCCCACCAAGCCACACCCACAGAACCGGTAGTAAAAAAATTTGGATTTCACTATTGAACTGAGTGGATATTCTTCTTTGTCAGAAATATAACTGAGGATCTCTTTGATGAAATAAGAAAAAAAATCTTTCCCCCAAAGAGATCCCCATTTCCAATCAACAAATGTAAACAAAGCGAAACCACAGTTCAGTAGAGGGCCTGACTGCAAAAGTGTCATTTCTCAGAACGCTGGCTAAGTGTATTTTCTTACCATTCCTCGAAGACAAGCTTTCACACCCTTTTGAGGAAAAAAAAGTAAGATTTTCTTATATAAGGAGCTCTTGAAAGAGATTTAAACCATGGTCACCCACAACCACTGATTATCGTATATTGTGCTCTCAGAAGAAACTTCACTTGAGATTCAAGAAATTGCTAGCATTTTTTATTCCCAACTCAGAAATAAACCTGCTAAGATTTCTTTCTAACAGACAATCATATAATATGACTGTTAGGAATTAGAATACGTCATTTTCTAATCAAATTTAAGTTTCTGCCGCCGCTTCACTGAAATCTTGAGGTTAGAGAGAAATGTCAAGTTCAGCAAAGCTTTTGCTTGATGATGCCTCAAGCAAAAACAATCCCATCATTTGAAGCTGCCGTGATGTTTTGCTTCACATCTCTTCTGAGACAACCTCTCAGGAAGATGTCTGAGCATGTGTGCAGAAGAGAAATGAAGTACTTCAATGAAACTAATAGAATTGCCTCTGAGCACAAAGTTGTCATACAGATAAAACACATCCACCTCAGAGAGGCCTAGAAAAGAGTTTTGATAATGCTCTTAAACACTTCTTTGGGGTTCCTCAGGTTCTAAAATTGTCTTGTCCTGAAAGTTAATTTTAAAGACAATTTAAAAAAGTACATAAAGTTTTGAAAACAAGAGAAATAGATGCCAACCATTCCTAATGACCACCAGGTATGCTTTTTATATTTATTATATTTTATTTTATTCCCCTTGAGATGAGCAATCTCTGTATGCTTTATGTGCTGAGTAAATGCTATTACTATTTACTAATGCAAAGGAGAAGACTGTCTGTACACACACAATTGCTCTTTCAGTGTCTTGTCAAGGGCCACATTTTAAAAAATAAGTGGAGACCTGAGGAAATGAATTTGTTTAATTCTTAAAGAAGCTCTCCTCAAAAACCAAGAAAAATAATATTTTAGAAGCTTTTTTTACATTTTTTTAAAGAGCATTCAAGGTTTCATGTGGACCATATATACTGCTATTCAGGGGATTTCCCTATTTCAAAGGAGTTACTTCATACTGGATCAGAGGAAAATAACCTATATAAAATCTGTCTGTATCCTTATATTAAAGTGATGATGTTATCCATTCAGTCAGGTCCAACTCTTGGATATATAAAATATAAAAGTAAGGAAATTTGTCAGTAGTGTAATATTATGAGACCATTCTATATAATATCCCTGCTTTTCTTTTGATGATTTTAAAATCAAATTAAATGCCTTTCTATCCCAAGGATATTAATAAAACTATTTTATTAACTGATACAGAGGTTGGGTTTACAAAGGCAATGGAAAGATATTGACTGTTGCCACAATTTTGGCCAAAATGATCCATAATATGCTTTCATTTAAAACACCTATGAAACTTTCATGCTGTTGGAAACAAATTGGTATTCAGTCATATATTACTGTTCTTTTTAGTGTCTTCTGATAAGAATTACCGTTCAACTGAATTATTAAAACGTGGAAAATATAGCATACATATAAACGTTTCAAAGAATCATGCTTGGAAAGGACTATAAAAAATAAGCCATTATCTTTCCCAGCCACTATTCATCTTTTCTGACAACTCCAGCATATAAAGCTGAACCTAAAATAAAGTGTAAAAAATTCCTTTTGCTGTGTAAACCAATTGTGTAATTTGTGAAGATTCGCCACTTCCCTCAACAGAATATAGAGTCAAATTGTTTTGCCATTGTCTCAGCCGAATATGCAATCAACCTTTAAATATCTAGAACTAATGTCAGTAATATGTTTTTCACTAGCTGAATGAATTTTTTGACTCCTGTTGTGAATTTGGAAATTATATTCACACTCCACCTTGCATTATCCTTTGATTTGCTATTGCCCTAACATTCCCAATAAATGTCCCTATTATGAAATGCAACCTGTGTATCAATCAGCACACTTACAGCATTGTTTTTCTTCAAGTGTTTTAATCCAATCCATTTAACCACCTTGAATCAAAATGCCAACCAGAGGCTTGATGTTTGTTTACCAACAGGCCAACATGGTCGGAAATACATATTGCCCTCCACCTTGTAAAGTTGATAATTCTAATCTTCATTTAACACATAGCAATCCTGAGATCTAGGAACTACAATCCTCACACCCCTAAAAAGTGCCAGTTAGAGGAGTTTTGTGAATTTGTAAAAGAGGAAAGGGGGGAGGGGTCTTTTAAATCCTTAAAAGGGGGAATAGAGGAAATTAAGTCCTGTTAATAGCAATAGCACTTAGACTTATATACCACTTCACAGTGCTTTACAGTCCTCTCTAAGCAGTTTACAGAGTCAGCATATTGCCCCCAACAATCTGGGTCCTCATTTTACCCACCTCGGAAGGATGGAAGACTGACTCAATCTTGAGCCTGGTGAAATACCAAATTGCAGGCAGCCGGCAGTCAGCAGAAGTAGCCTGCATTACTGCATTCTAACCACTGCGCCACTGTGGCTCACCTTTCTCAATACAGGTTGCTGTTGTTTTTTTCTTTAGAGCAGGATTTATTTTTCAAACTTGGCAACTCTTAAGATTGGTGGACCAACTCCTAGAATTCTGCAAGCAGCATAGGGAAGTCCACACATTTTAAAGTTGTCAAGTTTGAAAAACACTGCATTAGAGGAACAATACAATGAATCATCCCTGTAAGTATTTATGTTTCCTATGTCTACGAATAGTTGGTGAATAAATCCAAAAATAACAAAAAAAGGATTGGCTTTCTTAGTGACTAAATATAGCCTTTTCCTTAGAAAATACAGCAGTGGAAACAATATATAGTGAGATGAAAAGTACAATAAAAGTCTTACAATTACTTGGCAAAATAATTGTGTCATTGATATTCCAGCACATAGCACTAATATTTGTGTACTTAATTTGACCAGTTTGTTAGGAGTGATTAAACAAACAAACAAACAAACAAACAAAAGACTTCCTTTTGTGGCATTGCTTTTTTTTCCCTGCTAAGTGGATTTTATTTACCATCAAATACACATCTGTGACAGATTGCAGACAGAAAGGTGGACCAGATGATGCTTTGCATAGCTATACATCCTGAGTTTGGCTGCAATAAACTAACAACACATTCCAGAAAGGGGGAGAGAGACAAGAGAAAACCCAACCCAAAGCTGAACTGGAGACAGAGAATAAGGATAGTCACTCCCTATAATCTCCCAAGGTATATCCATTAGGATAACAGTAGTAAAGGTTTACTCTGGAAAGGTACCAGTAATGGGTTTCACTTACCTTTGCTACCAGTTCAAAACTGCGAGCACACGAGCGTGCTTTGCTCATGCATGAGCACGCTTTGCTCACATACAATGTTTCTGCACATGTGCAGAACCTTTTGCGCATGCACAAAGCATCTATGATGATGTCCAGGTGGGTAGACGAAGCCTTCCGCCACTGCCGAACCAGGGCAAACCAGTAGAAACCCACCACTGAAAGGTACTATCTATTGCACATAAACAAATGAAGAACTGAACTTTGGCTAAAGTGTTCTATGCCATTCTGAACGTAACCTGACAGATATCCCCAACACTTAGTAGAAATTGGTGGGGAGAAAGATCTTTCCCATACAATTCTAAGTGTATTGTGTTTGATCTAGAGTCCTGCACTGGATAAGGTACTTGAAGTAGATCATTGTATGAACAGTTTTCCTCCTGTATCATCCAAACTACCTGAATAAACTTAAGTGGGTGTACCATGATGGAGTAATGGAGGCTTATATTCATAAAACACATAGAATGATACAAAAAGCCAAGATATCTTTCCCAATAATTATTTTAACATAATACACTTTAGACAGTAGACAGTTCTGTTCCAAATGGTTGCTCTCAGAAGGTGTTCAACTTAAGCATAATTAAACACATTAATTGTGAATAGCGCATTAGATAAAACCAACACGGCAGGTGAACAGATACTGGAACAAGATACTTGAACGCTGACAACCAGTTTCGTCTAATGGTTAAGGCACCAAGTTAAAGAGTGGGAGACCATGAGTTCAATTCCCACCTTACCCATGAAAGCTAGAAGGGTGACTTTGGACCAGTTGCTCTCTCTCACCCACTTCACAGGATGTTGTTGTGGAGAAAATAGGAGGAGGAAAATGTGTAGGATATGTTTGCCGCCTTGTGATGTTTATTAAAAAAAAGTAATGGTAGGATACAAATAAATAAGTTGCATTTCAATAAATGACTAAATTTTAGGGGTCTGTTCTGCACTTTACCTCACCAAAGTCAGCTATACTTATGATGATGATGATGATGATGATGATGATGATGATGATGATGATTTATAATTTTTCATATCAAATCTATACTTCTGGGTTATATCCTGATGTTCTGTAATGTAAACATGATGGCACAGTAATTAGGATGCAGTATTGCAGGCTAACTCACTACTCACTGCCAGGAGTTCGATCCTGACCAACTCAAGGTTGACTCAGCTTTCCATCCTTCCAAGATCAGTAAAATGAAGACCCGGATTATTGGGGGCAATAGGTTGACTCTGTAAACTGAAACAGAACCAGATATTTTTCCCATATCGGTATCATTTTTAGAGAGCTTGAAAATAATAACGTATACTGTATGTATACTTTATCTTTCTTTCTTTATCTTTTATTAGATTTATATACCGCCCTACTCCCGAAGGACTCAGGGCAGTGAATAGGCACAAAATAAAATACATAGATACAAAAGTTAAGAGATATAATTAAAACCAGATTAAATAATTTAGCCTGAGACAATTAAAAAATCCCAATAATTTAAAACAGATTAAAATTTTGATTTAAAAGAATTTTAAAACAGGGGAGAAAATTAGGCCAGGCCGGCTTGCTGGAATAGAAGAATCTTAAGAGCATGGCGGAAAGTGTGTAGATCCGGGTTCCTCCGTATCTCTGGGGGGGAGCTCGTTCCAGATAGTGGGTGCCCCCACAGAGAAGGCCCTCCCCCTGGGGGCCGCCAGTCGACATTGTTTAGCTAACGGCACCCGGAGGAGCTCCTCTCTATGAGAGCGTACCGGCCGGTGGGAGGCTGCTTGTGGTAGTAGGCGGTCCCGTAAATAACCAGGTCCTAAGCCATGGAGCGCTCTAAAGGTGGTAACCAAAACCTTGAAGCGCAAATATACTCTGCTATATTTGGATAAATATGGAAATAATTGAGCCAGCCAGCTCCATGAATTCAACAGCAAGCTAATACCTGGCCAATTGAGTGACGTATGCCATAGAAAGGTCTCCTAGTAGAATGACCTTGTGTTTTTTTTTCAGAGTAAGGGCTATGTTTTCCATTTACTTTGTTGATGACCTTGACATTGGCATTTGAATATTAAGTTTTATCCTACACCTGCCAGCTTTCTTGCCCCAGTCTTGCCCTACTTTTTTGAAGCATGTTTCATAACAAACTACTTAAGAGTCAAATATGGTTCAGAAAAAAAGCTATTCACCTCTGAAGTAGATTTTTCTTTTTCAGCCCATTCTTTCAGTTGATCAAATAAAATATAGTATGCTTCATAGGATTATACCTCATGTATTTTTATACCTCATGTATTTTCTCCATCTGTACATTTAAAATTACCTGCCATAGCAAGTTTTAGAGAAGCTCTAGAATTACAGAAAGCCCTTCATTTTTATTTAATTATTTAGTGTGTCTGGCCACCAATCTCACCAAATGATTTGGGGCAGCAAACAATTTTTTAAAAAAAAATTAAAATAATACAGAAATTAAAATGTAGCAGCCAAGAATAAATCACATATCACAGTAAGTAAATTATTCATGTAAAGGGTCACTCCAACACAGCCTGAGCCCCAGGCCCTGGCAGAAAAACCAGGTTTTAAGAGCTTATGAAAAGGGGGTCGTTCTGATTTTTGGAGGGAAAATATTCCATAAAGCAGGCATTACAACAGAAAAGACATGTCTTCTAGGCCAACTCTAGTAGCATTCTTTCACCATTGGGGCCCAAAGCATGCCTTCCTTGTCAGAGTATATTTATGAACTGGAATAGAGGCATGGTAACAAGGTGAGCCAATGAATAGGCATAGCAACTAAGTCATCCAATTGGGAGCTGAGACAGACTGGAGCCAGGGCGTGTCTTAGTCTGCAGCTTCTGAATCTGTGCAGAGAATTGAAATTGAAACTAAACTAAACAGTCTGTGCATGCTTGTCTGCTCTGCTGAAATGAAACTAACTGTTCTCTCCTGCCTTGTGTTGTAACTGCTACTATGTTGAAGAAGAATCTATATATTTGTATTGTAAATACTTCATCTGTTATTATGTATATAAAAAGTTAATGAATCCAGCTGAATCAGTTATCTGTGTGTGCTTCTGGATTTGATTTTTGCAAGAAACTCTGATATTCCTGACCAGGTCAGATAGATAGAAACAATCAGGAAGAAACAGCCCTTCAAATAACCTGATCTAAAGTCATGAAAAAGTTTAAAGATGAAAACCAGACCTTGAATTACAACCAGCACTTTGAAATACCCTGACAATCAATGCAGCTCATGAAACAGAGATATTAAATGTTCTAGGTAGAATATATATTTGCTAGCTAGTAGATGTTATGTTAAATGCAGCAACTTATTCTCTTATACACAGTTTGAAATTTTTTGTTCTGTTTTCTCTTGGATAAAACAGAGTGGGATAATGAAGCAATGGAAATAAATTATAGGTTAGAGCAGGGGTGAAATGCTCCCAGTTCGGACCAGCTCGGGTGAGTAGGTAGCGATGGTGGCGGGCAGTTCAGAGAACCCCTGCCCCGCCCCCCCATGCCCAGCTGAGCCCCGCGATCATCAGAGCCTTTTTTTCCTTTTAAATGGCTCTGACCAGCCAAGCTCGACATCCCAGCTGAGTTGCCTACTAATCAGGCAACTCAGCTTGGATCACCAGAGCCATGTAAAAGAAAAAAAGTTTCTTTTTTTCTCCCACCCCTCTCCCAGCCTCCAGCTTGCTTACTTTAGCTGCTGATCGCATGACGATTGCAATACATGTATCAGCAAGCAACTGAATCTCCCTGCCTGCAATCAAGCTCATCGGTGAGCAGCTCTTTCTGCCTGCCTGCCTTCAAGCCTAGACTTGTGGACTTCAACTCCCAGCAAAGCTGGCTGAGGAATTCTGGGAGTTAAAGTCCACAAGTCTTAAAGTTGCCAAGGTTGGAGACCCCTGTTCTATTGGGTAAGTTTTTTTCCCCTTTGGGAGCTTTAAAAAAAAATAGTTAATTGGGGATTTTTTTAGTTGTTCTTTTTTCAGACCTAGCCATTTAAAGTTTAGGAAGTGTTAAATTTAGCTGCTTTTATATAAAAATAAAATAAAATAAAATAATATTTGTGCAGCTTTCTGAGATTTAGTGTGTTTCTGTAGTGTTTCACTCTAACTACACAAACACACAAAATCTCACAAAGCTGTATGTGGAATTTTGTGTGTGTAAAGTGTGAAAGTTGGGTTTTTGGGCTTTTTGTGGCTGTGTGAGGTTCCTGCTTGTTGCGGGGCCATTTTGAGTCTAGCACAGCTTTTACATTGTGGGTGAGCCAGTTGTGTTGTGTTATGTTTTGTAAGTTAAAAAAGGGCAAAGAAGTGACATTGACTTGGCCATGCCCACCCAGACACCTTATCACCAAGCCATGCCCACTAATTAAGCCACGCCCACAGAACCGGTAGCAAAAAAAAATAGATTTCACCCCTGGGTTAGAGTGTGTAAAGTAATAGGTTGGAAGAGTTCTGTTTTGGGTTTTTTTTTGACAAAAATTTTATTTAAAAAAAAACAAATAAAAAACCATCTTCAATGTAAATACAAACAGTGTGTCGGTTGGTTACAAGTCTTTTGTGCATCTTCACTCTATTCATATATATCCATGTATTATTATCCTCATTGATCATATGTTTAACTATGGCTATTTCTTCCCTCATTTCATACAGAATAATCTAAGATTTAAATTCATTTGTATTATGCCCTTCATTCTCCTAAATCATTCCAATAACAGTACATCTTTATATTGTATTTTATATAATTCTACATTTCTTGCATTAGAAAAATCTCTACCATATTTCATTTCCATGTCTTTTTATCATTGGTAAAATAAATCCCATATTTTATAGTATTGTTTATCTTCTTGTTCTCTAATTTCAAATGTCAATTTACTCATTTCTGCACATTCCATTATTTTCTTAATAACTTCATCTTGCGTTGGCATTTTCTCATTTTTCCAATTTTTAGCAAACACAATTCTAGCCGCTATTAATACATTCACAATCAAATATCTCAATTCTCTATTGTATATTTCAGATACAATCTCCAATTAAAAAAAATCTCTGGTTTAAAGTCTATGTCTTTTTGTGTCATTTTTTCCATCCATGTGTGGATTTTAGTCCAGTATCTTTTAGCTTCTGTACACGTCCACCACATATGGTAATATGAGCCCAGTATTTGATGACATTTCCAACATTTTTCCAATTTATTCTTGAACATTCTAACGATTCTCGTTGGGGGTAAGTGCCATCTGTAAAACATCTTATACAAATTTTCTTTATATGCAGTTGACATTGTAATTTTATAATTTTGCAACCACAATTTTTGCCATCTCTCTAAGGGAAGAGTTCTGTCTTGAAGCTTCAAATATCTCTTGTAAGTAAGCAAATTTAGCTTGCTCTTCTCTTTACCTGACAGTTTAGAGCGTAGCAACTGAAAGAAGTTCTTAATTTGGTTAGCATATCTTATGATTCTGATTGCAAACTTAGAAAATGTTAACAGTTGCTTTGTGTGTCTGTTTCAGCTTTATTATTATTTTTTTTAAAAAAATGCTCTCCAATTTGTCTAGTTTATCACAATGCTTCCCTTTCATTGGGGTGAGAGGGTAATTTGGGGGAAAATGGGCAAATAGGTTTTTTTTTCCTGCTTCACTTAATGGAGATGTCAGCTCCTTCATGTTATCAGCCTGCATGGCAAAAACCTGAATTAAAAACCTATGTTTTCCCCTGAACAAGGTTCATAAATAAAAAATATCACTGTAGAATACAAATTCAGTAATGGAGCTACAGGAAATAGCAGGCTTTCTATGTAATACTGTCAAGAATCACTGGTGCATAATAACTACATGCTGACACACAAGTAGTTATTCTTATTTCCAGATATTCTCTTGCATTGTTAAATGTATCAATTGCTGACAGACATCCATTGATAAGCGAGTCTGTTTCCAATCATTTTGCAAAGAAAAAAAATCACCTCTCTTGATTATAATACTGATAATGATCTATTAATCTCCTGAAGATAATGACTTTAAATATGTCTAGAATTCCTCATCAGTTGCAAAGACAGTATTCATTTGGGTCACAAATTAGAATATCTTAAAAGTACGCCCTTGTCAAGGCTCCCCTTGTGAGGGGAATGAGCCTTGGTGGCACAGTGATTAGAGTGCAGTACTGCAGGCCACTTCTGCTGACTACCAGCTGCCTGCAATTTGCCAGTTCAAATCTCACCAGGCTCAAGGTTGACTCAGCCTTCCATCCTTTCAAGGTGGGTAAAATGAGGACCCAGATTCTTCCTCTGTTATTTGCGGGAGCTCCGCCTCTGCCAAATATTGATCTATTTTTCCCTCCGAGGTCTCCTCTTCTTTATATAGGGATTCATAGTACTCTCTCGCTCTTTCTAGTTTATCTTCTTCTTTATTTAAGAGATTTCCCTCTGCATCTTCTAATATCTGGATTGTCCCTTTTTCATTTTCCTTTTTTAATTTATAGGCCAGCCACCTGCCCGATTTATTAGCATTCTCAAAATAGTGCTGTTTTGTTCTTTTTATTTTTTGGGCTAGCTCTTCTTGATCTAGAATGTTTAATTTATGTCTCCACACCATCCAATTTTCCTTTGCTACAGTGTCACCAGGCATTTTTTGGAGTTTCCTTTCTGCTTCATCTAGATGTTTGATGAGATCTTCCCTGGATTTTCTTTTTAATTTGTTTTTATATGCAGAGTAAGATATTATTACCCCTCTCAGGTATGCCTTCATTGTGTCCCATACTATTTCGCTGGGTGTCCCTTGGTTCTCATTTTCTCCAAAAAAAGTCTTGATTTCTCCTTTCAATTTTTCTACGAACTCTTTGTCACATAATAGTTTTGTATTTAGCCTCCATCTCTGTTGTTTCTTTCTCTTTACATTTCTCCATTTTATTTCCAGGGGGTTATGATCTGCCCAGATGTTTGGGCTAATTTCTGCCGTCTCAATTTCTAAACCCAGCGTCCTGGTAACCCAAGCCATATCTAATCTCGACCATGACTGTTGTGAGTTGGAATAGAATGTAAATTGTCTTTCAGTTGTGTGCAAAGTTCGCCATATGTCAATTAAATTCATTTCCTCCACCAAATCAAAAAAGGCTTTTGGTAAAGTCACCCTTTTGTTTTTGTTCATTTTATTGCTTTTATGGTCGTTAACTGGGTCTATAATTCCATTGAAATCACCTATCATGCAAATTTCATTGTGTTCCATATTCCCTAATTGTTCACGTAGCTTTTGAAAAAATTCTCCTTGTTTTTTATTTGGAGCATAAATGCCCACTAGTAACATTTTAGAGTTTTCTATCGTGACTTCAACCATAAGTATTCTACCTTTTGTATCATTATATTTCAATTCTGCTTCAATTCCTTTTTTAACATAGATTGCTACCCCTCTCTTTCTTTTTTCTGCTAATGAGGTAAATAGTTTACCAAATTTTTTATACTCCAGACATTTGCCCTCATCCTTTTTTATATGGACCTCCTGTAGGCAGATTATATCCATATTTTGTTTTGCTAGCTTTGTGAGTGTTAATTTCCTTTTTTTGCTGTCGTTTAAACCATTGACATTTACTGAAATTAGTTTCAGATCCTTCATTCCTGATTTCCTTGCTCGGTTTTAGTTCTTGTTTAGTCTTACGGCTCTTACTGGTCTTGTTTTTTTCTCCTTGGCTTCTCCTTCGGTCTTCTTCTCCTCCACGGTTTCTTCCTCTTCTAGATTTGTCGCCTCTATTTCCTCCTTACTACTTTGTTCTTCTTCTGCACCCCTTAACTGGTCGAGAAAGTCTTGTGCTGTGCTCAAGCTGTCTATTTTTATTTTTCTCCCCTGCCAGGTGATTAGCATCCCCTCTGGCAGGAGCCATCTGAATAATATATTTCTTTTGTTCAATTGCGCCGCCAAAAATCTATAGCCTTTTCTCACCTCCCTCACTCTTCTCGGAATCTGTTTTAGTATTATCACTTCTTTTCCTCTGTATGTTATTTGACCGTCCCTCGCCATATTGTATAAGATGTCTTTTACTTTTTTTCTTGCGAATCTAATATGAACTTCTCTGGGAAGCCTATTTCTCCTCGCATAGTTTGTTTGGACTCTATAGATGTCGTCCAGTTCTCTAATGATCTCACGTTTGTCTTGTTGGAGTACTTCTGCAATTAATTCCGCCATCTTCTCTCCCAAATCCTCGTCTTTATCTTCCACATTTTGGAAGCGCAAGTAGAACGACGCCCTATCCATCTCTAATTGTATTAATGAGTCTTCTAGTTCCTTATTTTGCATCGTCAGCGTCTGATCTACCATGTCCAGCTTCTTCTCATTTTGTTCTATTTTTTGCTCCGCCTTCTGGATCCTTTGTTCATTGTTCGAAATTGAGACTTGAATCTCATTCATCTTCTGGTCCAGTTGGTGGATATCTGTTTTTAGTTCGGTGTGATTATTAGACATTTTTTCCTGCATGGCCATCATCGTTTCTTGAATTAATGTTAGTGTTGACTGTACTGTTAGTAATGTTGGTGTTGCTATGGCCTTGTCCGTTTTTTGTGATCCTTCCATTGATTTTTGGGTAGCCGGGGAGGTCATGGATATGGTGGGATTTGAGGGGGTCTTCTTCCCTGTTTTCAGGATCGTTGATGATATGCTCGTCATTTCTTCCAAGATTATTTTTTGCTCGCTAATTATTTTCTCGATGTTTCTCCAAATTTTCATACACTGGCTGTCACCTCTTTTTATATTTCTTCAGCGTATAGGGGGCAATTTTTTATCAAACAATGTCTATTTATCAGTCTATATCACTTCCAGTCACTATCTTGAATAGAATTAACAATCAATATCAATTTATCAATCTACCTTACTTCCAATCAATATCTTACGTGAATAACAAGAGTTGATTTATAACTTATAATTATGTAATTATAGTAATAATTAATTTGTGTAATAAATAGTAATTAATTAATAGAAGCTTATTTCTACTTATTTGTAATTAATTCAAGACCTAGTAGTTCAAATCACAATAACCCAATTGCTCCTAGGTAAATCTATAATCAGTAGCTAAAATTATGTCTAAATTACTGCTTGAAAAAAGTTATTAATTCAAATTTCTATACTTCTGATTACCAATAGGTTAATATATGTAAGTATTATAATTCTAATATAGCAATATATCAGTATATGAAAATAGTATTTGTACAGGTAAATGTAAATAAATATAATTAAGTGCAATTAAATAGTTAAATAAGTAGGTATAAATCTAATAAACTCTATAAAGGTATATCTTATATATAAGCAATTAATTAATATAGAGATTTACGCTTCTTGTTAATAACAGTGTTAATATGCAGAAGATCAAAATATCAAAAAAAGTTTTTTTCAGAAAAAAGAGGAAAAAGGGGAGGAAATTATCCAAGTTTTAGTTGGGAACAAGCAAATATTTCCAAGAGTAAAGGGGTGGTATTCTTTCTCACACCGCCGCCGGTTTCCTCCAGTCCTTTCTTCTTCCCACGTTTACTCCGCCACAGTCAAAACTCTATGGTAAGCCTCGGAGCTAGATCATCTCTGTGCCTGTCCTTTTCAATTTGCTCTGTCAGATTTCTTCAATGGCTGCACTTCCTGTTCTCTGGCACAATTAGAGAGAGTCCAATCTCCAATTTAGTTCATCTCTCTGCTTTAACCAGCAAATAAAGAGAGAAATTTCTTCTGGATTCTTTTAGCTTCCTTACTCCCTGTGCCCACCGATCCTCTTCTTGCGCAGGCAATTTAGCGTCCTCGGTTTCTTATTCTTCGCGCCGGCTTGTCGAGCTCCGTGGTCTTTCAGACTATTTTCCACTCTCCGTCGCCACTCTTTTCCATTTAAAACCTTTCTGCCCGACTCCGCCGGCCCCTTCCTGATGTTCACTTTCACTTGGGCAGGGAGGACACGGTTCAATCTCGGCACTGCAGCCTCCGATCTTCCTTGCTTCCCATCTGGTTGTCAGCTACCACAGCTTCGGGTCAGCCATTGAAAGGCTGACTTCACACGCGTCGGTTTGACAGAGCCGCTCGGTTTTGCAAGAAGTGTTTACACTTCACTTTCTCACTCACCCGACTCTCTCTATTGTCCACGGGACTCTCCAGGACCCGCGCCCCCGAAGGGATCCCCAAGACGTGGTGACAAGCGGTGTTGAGGAGTGGCGATCACTCACTCAGCACCATGTCGCTGCAGCTCGCCAACCGGAGGAAGAGAAGGAGATGCTCAATGCTAAGATAACAACCGAAGAGTTTAAAAAAGCCCTGTCCAAACTCAAAAACAACAAATCACCTGGCCCAGACGGATTCCCAGGAGAAATATACAAAAAATTGGAAGAAATTCTACAACCAAAATTAATGGAAATTTTCAATGAGGTTTTGATGGGCTCAAAAATTCCTGACTCATGGAGGGAAGCTCATGTTACACTGCTGCCGAAAGAAGGTGCCGACTCCAAAAAAATTCAAAATTACAGACCAATCTCACTTCTAAACACTGATTACAAATTATTTATGTGTATAATGGCAGAAAGAACTAAAAAAATATTAAATAATTGGATTCATAAAGACCAAAAGGGTTTTCTCCCGGGACGACAAATTAGGGACAATTTGAGAATTGTACTAGACACTCTAGAATACTATGAAGAACACCCAGAAAAGCAGTTGGCCTTAGTCTTTTTGGATGCCCAAAAGGCATTCGACAATCTAAATTGGAATTTTATGACCAAACAAATTAAAATAATGGGATTCGGGCAAAACTTCGAAAAAATGATAAAAACTATCTATGACAATCAGAGGGCGAGCATTCTAGTAAATGGAGACAGGACAAGAACTTTTCAAATCAAGAAAGGAGTAAGGCAAGGCTGCCCCTTGTCACCGCTATTATTCATTTTGGCCCTGGAAGTTTTGCTACGAAACATTAGAAACAACGAGGAAATCAAAGGCCTAAGAATTAGAAAAGAGATTTATAAAACACAAGCCTTTGCGGACGACGTGGCGCTAATATTAGAAGATCCATTGATATCTGGACAAAAGGTATTAGAGGAATTGGGTAAATATGGAGAGGTGGCAGGCCTTAAACTGAACAAATCTAAAACCAAAATACTTACTAAGAATGTAACTGAGTCGCAGAAGAAAGAGATAGAAGAAATTTTGGGCCTACAAGTGGTCCCAACAATAAAATACTTAGGAATTTGGTTAACCAAAAGGTGCTCTTCCCTAAAAGAAGATAATTATACCCCATTAATTAATAAATTAAAACAAGATTTGGATAGATGGAAAAAGGTTAAATTATCACTTATAGGCAAAATTGCGGCAATCAAGATGAACATTCTCCCCAAGATCTTATTTTTATATCAAAACCTACCAGTAATTTTAGAGAAAAATTTTTTCTTAGAATTAAATAAGACCATTAGGGAATTTGTTTGGGAAGGGAAAAAATCAAGGATCTCACTTAAAATTCTACAGGAAAAAAGGAATGTGGGAGGACTTGGACTCCCAAATTGGGAAACGTATTATAGAGCGGCAAAGTTGATATGGATAAAGGATTGGATCACCTTGGAGAATAAGAGAATCTTAGTGTTAGAAGGACATGACCTACAGAAAGGGTGGCATGCATATCTATGGGATAAAGACAATAAAAAGAAAACTTATTTCCACAGGCATAAAATCAGGGACTCCCTAATACAAACGTGGGTGGGGATCAGGCAGAGATACTATACCAAAGTACCAATCTGGCTTTCTACAGGAGAGGCAATGATTTACCCCAACAGGTGGGGAATGGAGAAACTGTGCAGATACAAAGACATTGTCGATGGAGGGGGAAACATTAAATCAAATGAAGCTCTGAGAGATCAAGGTATAACCTTAGATTGGTGGACCTATCTACAAATAAAATCAAGATACCAGAAAGATAAAGATGAGTATGGCTTAGAATTAGGATATAATGGATTAGACAAAATTTTGATGGGACAAGGGAATAAAGCGTTGGCCAAGCTGTATAATTATTTATTGGATGAAGATAGAGATGAGGATATAATTAGAAACCAATTGAGAGCATGGGAGAGAAATATTGGACACAGTTTGGACTTTAATGAATGGGAAGAAGCCTGGAATAAAAATTATAAATTAACTAGAGCAGCCACGTATAAGGAAAACCATTACAAAATGCTTCATAGGTGGCATTTAGCACCTGCAAGACTAGCAAAGATGTTCCCCAATGCACAGCCAAATTGTTGGAAATGTGGCCATGGTCATGGCACCTTCTTTCATATGTGGTGGACATGCCCCGAAGCAAAAAGGTATTGGAGCAAAATTCGGAGATGGTTGAAAGATATACTCAAAGAAGAAATTGATTTGAATCCAGAAATATTTCTCCTGGGAATGGCAAAGAAAGGGTATGGAAAGGAAAAGGTCCACCTCCTAATACACATAGCTACAGCTGCCAGACTAGCATACGCTCAATACCGGAAAAAGAAAGACCTACCACCAGATGACCTTATAATTAATAAAATATTAGAGTGTGCAGAGATAAGTAAATTAACACACGAGATAAATGATGATGAAAACTCTGATTATGATACTGTGTGGGGAAGATGGTACGAATGGATAAATGTTAGAATTAAGGAAGGAATAAAAGGTGCAGAAATTAATTAGAAATGTGTAGTATAAATGACACCAGACACTTACTCATGTATATATGTATAAACACTGCGAATCCGATGTTAAACAGAATCGTGACTATATTTTATTTGTGTAAAAAAAAAAAACCAATAAAAATTGTATTTAAAAAAAAATAAATAAGGACCCAGATTATTGGGGGCAATATGCTGACTCTGTAAAACCACTTCGAGAGGGCTGTAAAGCACTATAAAGTGGTATATAAGTCTAACTGCTATTGCTATTGCTAATGGTCAGTAAATATCGGGTTCTAGATTCTGAAAAACGTCCCAGTTTTTTCAAGGGTTGTTCGTTTTATGCTCACCAAAGTTAGTCAGATAATTTCCTTTAGTACTTGTAAGGCATATTATTCAGCAAAAACATCAGTCAATGTAGTGTTTATATTGCATCACGTCATAATATATGCAATTCAGAGGTGGGTTTCACTTACCTTAACAAAGGGTTTGCTGGTTGTGAGTGCACGCATGCCCTTCGCTTGCACATGCCCCTTTGGGAGAGAAATGGAGCTTCAAACATTCTCCTAATCAACTCAGGCAGCTCCGGTGAGTACAGCAGGGGTGGCGCGGATCACAACTGGACCAGCCAACAAGTCAGAAAGTTAGTTATAAATGAAAAGCATAGCACAGGGGCAGGTGGGCAGGCCCAGCCAGCGATCAGAGCTAAGGGTTCACCTGAACCCTTGCGACCATGCAGCAGCCCACTACTGATGAAATTTCATTGGAACCTTGAGATAACTGCCAGGTGTAATTTTAGTAACTACCAAATGTAGAAAGTTTAAGCAACAAAGCTAATCACTTAAAAAGATATGACACATGAAAAAGTAAAGTTTTTATCTGGCAAATAAAGAATGTTAGCATGAATGAATGAATGATTTTTTATTTATTTTTATTTATTTTACTTCAAATTTATATACCGCCCTTTTCCCTAGGGACTCAGGGTGGTGTACAGCCAAGTAAAAACACATAAATACATAATACATAAATTAAGAACAGATTAAAAGAAAATATCTCAATTTGGCCCAAAATTTAAAAAGACAAACAAATTTAAAATCATTTAAAAGGATTTGTTAGGCCAGCCCGGCTTGTTGGAAAAGGAAAGTTTTAAGGGCACGGTGGAAGGCACGGAGGTCTTGGATTCTCCTTATCTCTGGGGGCAGTTGATTCCAGAGGGTGGGAGCCCCCACAGAGAAGGCCCTCCCCCTGGGGGTCACCAGCCTGCATTGCTTGGCTGATGGCACCCCAAGGAGGCCCTCTCTGTGGGAGCGCACAGGTCGATGGGAGGTCGTCGGTGGCAGAAGGCGGTCTCGAAGATAACTAGGTCCTATGCCATGGAGCACTTTAAAGGTGGTAACCAACACCTTGAAGCGAACCCGGAAGACCATTGGGAGCCAGTGCAGCTCGCGCAGGAGCGGTGTTATGTGGGAGCGCCATGCAGCTCCCGTAATTACCCGCACGGCCACATTCTGGACCAGTTGGAGCCTCCGGGTGCTCTTCAAGGGGAGCCCCATGTATGTATGTATGAATGAATGAATGAATGGTTCCAATAGAAAATCATTTCATAATGTGGGCGCTACATTGTTCTTTCTCTAGCTTCTTCTCAGTGGATGAAGGTAGAGTCTGCATCTTGCCTTTAAAAATCAGTTATGAATTATTTTTCTTGAGACTTGAAAAGAGAACAGAAATATGCTTTTCCTCTTCTTCCTGTACTGACACACCATTAGCCAATCACTGAGCATCAAGAAAAATTACTACTGAGACCAAGCAGCAAATCTCATACGTTATATATTTATCTATTGATATAAGATTCTTTTTGTAAGGTCCATAAGAAACCAACAATAACATAAACTGGTTTGCATCTAATAGGCAGAAACAACAACACAAAAGGGTACAAAGACAACCATGCTGATGCTGGTTCATGCTAAATTAGACCAGTATTGTCAAACAAGATTAGTTCAACATTGTCCAAATTGACTAGCAACTGTTTCAAAATGATGTCCTTTTCAGCCCTACCTGAATGGAAAATTGGATCTTTGAGATGAAAAACATGATTTTTTTTGTTAGTGAATATTGGACCTTTTCATATGAGCTGAGTTATAATGGCTCCCAATGAAATTAGGAAAAGACCAATATCTCTCTGTCCCCCCCTCCCTGCCATTTTCTTTATGCCTCAAAACAGATAAGAATGAAAGGGGACTTTCCAGAACAGATTTATTTCATGAAGATTCAGATTAATGTTCTCATTAATGTTGGTCCTATCCCTCTCTCTCCACCCTCATGTTTCACCTTTTCCACTTTTTATTTCCAAAACATAGTATATGTAGAGTAAAAGGTAGTCACATAATAGCCAATATAATGAACTATTATCCACTTCAGTTTCAGCAGTGCCTCTTAAATATATGTTGATTCTATCACTGGCCCAAACTGAATTACCTCTAAAAGAACTGAAACAGCATCACGCAAAACTGTCCAGATAATTATTTCTGCTACTGAAAACAAAAATCATGTCTGACAGACAATGATCTTCTGGTACTAATAGTTTGATAGATTTGACATTAATTGGATCAGTAAGGAATGTAAAAACACACATGTGGAACAGATATTTAAACTCTTATCTATTGAAAATTAGCTAAATTTATTTTGCTTTTCATGCTCATTTATCTATGTAAAATAGAGGCGGTGTTTTTATCTCATTATTCCACTAGACTTACTATTATGTGTTTTGATGCACTTCCTGGCCTCCTGCTGCTTTCAAACGAGATGGATGTTTTCAAATCCTGTAGTTAGTTTGATTGGAGGGCATCCCTTTGCCTGTTATTGATTTCTGGATTTAAAGTTTATCTGTGGGTCATGCAATACTCTTTTAATACCGTGCTAGCAATCAGCTGTCTTATGAAAGAATGAAGATAGTGAATACTAGAAACAGCCAGCCTTGTCCTCTTTCCAAACCAGGTTTTATTGTGATCATACAATATATATTTCAATTTTGAAGGAGTGCTAGACAGAGAAAGGGCTACCAAGAGTTTGGAAGAAAAATATGTATCTTATGTATTAGAAATCTGTGGAGTTATAAAGATGGGCTAACTCATCTGGGTTTGAGAGAGGATTTCCCCAAGATAAAAAAAAAAATCTGGTAAAGGATTCCTTACAAAGATGTGAAACAACACATTTTTTTAAAAAAATCCATAGCAAAGTTATGTTCTTAACATTCTTGCCTAATATACAACAAATCACTACATCAGTGAGATGTACAGCATAAAAAAAGTAAATAAATAAATTTAATAAATTTTTTTTGGATCTTCTCCCCAAGCTGTGTCTTTGCTTTCTTTTTCTCCTTTGCTTCCCTGTCCAGCCTTATCAAGAAATACTGCTAGATATGAAGGCAATAAAAAGACAGGCAGATGCTTCTTTATTTCCTTTTTTTTTTTAAATGTTCCTTAGAAATTTTGTATCCCCAGGACAAGGACTCTGCAAGATACAGCTTCCTTTATGTAGGAAGTAACAATTCCAAAATCCTATACCTTCAGTAGAGGGATGCGGTGGCTCAGTGGCGAAGACACTGATCTTGTCAATTGAAAGGTCGGCAGTTCAGCGGTTTGAATCCCTAATACCGTGTAACGAGGTGAGCTCCCGTTACTTGATCCAGCTTCTGCCAACCTAGCAGTTCGAAAGCACATAAAAAATGCAAGTAGAAAAAATAGAGGCCACCTTTGGTGGGAAGGTAACAGCATTCCGTGTGCCTTTAGCATTTAGTCATGCCGGCCACATGACCACGGAGATATCTTCGGACAGTGCTGGCTCTTCGTCTTTGAAACGGAGATGAGCACCACCCCCTAGAGTTGGGAACGACTAGCACATATGTGCAAGGAGAACCTTTACCTTTACCTATACTTTCAGTATCCCAGGAAAGAAAATCAAAGAAGAGGAAGAAGGCTTCAAAGCATCTCTTTTTATTTTTGTTGCGGCCATCTCCAAATAACTAAAGGAAGGAAATGGGAAGCAGATGATAGTTATGGCAAATTGTTTCTCACTGTCTTGGTCTGCAAAGGTGGAGGGACAGCACTCAGTCCAAAACAAGGCAGATTTGCTGGGCATATTGACATCCTGAATCTACCACAAGTCCAGTTTCTCTAGTTAAGCGAGAGCTGATGTGATGGTTAATTTGTTCTCAGCTCGGCCTTATAGTTAGTTTTGAAATATCACCACTGAATGTCACCTAAAATGGCAAAAGGAAAATTTGAAGCTTGGTCTTCGGGAGGTGGGGGTGGGGTTAGAAAGAAATAATAAGACTGACTCACTCTATTAGAACAAGGCTAAAATACACTCATTGGCCACCCTGAGCTGGGACTAACATCTACCAGTCTCTCACTAGCACTTAATCTGCTGTTATTGTCAATACACATCTGCCATGGGCAAAAGGTATATATAGAGTTTGTCATACTTAGAGCTGTTACATTGAAACTAATGGAACATAGGCTAATCACATCTAACTTAACCTACTGATTTCACTTTGAAATGAATTCTATATTAAGCATGTTACCAAGTAGCAGTCCCTATGCAATTCTCCCTAATTGCAGAAAAACTAAGCAGGATTATTGGTACTCACATAAAAGGCCATTGGTAAATCCCAGAGATGCAGCCTTTGGCTGTGGAGTTTGGGGAGAAAAAAAAAAAACACCTTGGAAGAAGGAACAACATGGATATTTCTCTATAGCAGGAGTGTCAAACTCAAGAGCTGTGGGCTGGATCCAGCCCATGGAGTGCTTAGATTTGGCCCATGGGGCCAGCCTGGAAACAGCAAAGGACCGGCCCGCAGTATTTCTGCCAGCAAAAATGGAGTTCGGGGGGGGATGCATGCCCCCCCAAGCTCTATTTTTGCTGGCAGAGGGCTGCAGGAGGCTATCATGGCAAAAAAAAAATGGGGCGTGGGGGGCCACACGACCCCTGGGCTCTGCTTTCACTGTCAAAGGGCTAGAAAAATAAACTAAAAACAAAATGAGAAATGTTTCCCCTTTTGCATTTGAGCATGCAAGAAGTGACAGGAAAGGAGAAAGGGAAAGAGGAAAGAAAAAGAAGGAATGATGGGAAGAGAGCAAAGAAGGAAAAAAATAGGAAAGAGGGGAAGGAAGAAGAATGAAGAGGGATGGAAAAAGAAGAAAAGGAAGGAAGGAAGGAAGGAAGGAAGGAAGGAAGGAAGGAAGGAAGGAAGGAAGGAAGGAAGGAAGGAAGGAGAGAGGGAGGGAGATTATAATGAGAGTGAGAGAGGGTCTCAGGGAAGTCGTGCCTTAGCACTTGGCCATCACAGGTGTCCCCGACATTAGTTATGTCGAGCTGGCCACACCCATCATGGCCACGCCCCTGCCCAAGCCCCCCTGCCCTCCAAGGTCAAACACAACCCTGATGCAGCCCTCAATGAAATGGTGTTTGACATCCCTGCTCTATAGTTATCAGGAATTGTGCTTCATTGGAAGACATTAACACATTAAGCAAGAAATAAAAGATCTGATATGAAAGAAGTGGGTTTTTTTTCCTTATAGTGATGGAGCATCTGAAGCCTCTTCATTTTTCAGAATGTAGCATATAAAGCAGACTAAGTCATATAAGATCATAAAAACCAGACATCGGTAATATTATGGCTCTTCTCAGATTTTAAATGTTTCAAATATGTCAAAAGCTCTACCAAGAAACTTAAAACATAGTGAGAGTCATGCCCTAGAGAGATATTTGCACACTCACATCTGAGATGTTTCAGATAGAAAAACCATAGGGGCATAGAATTCTGTAAAAGAGGTAGGAAAGATCAAATCATTAAAACCAAGTGACAAAGAAGGAAATTAACTTTACTGCAAGAAAGACTTTCTTGGGGTTTTTTTTTTTCCTTTGAAAATGTTTCACTTCTCATCTAAGAAGCTTCTTCTGTTCTGAACTGAAGAAGCGTTTTGGTGAGAAGTGAACGGTTTGTACAAAAGTACAATTCTATGGATTTATAATTCATGCCAACTGTTGGTGCAATCCTGTCTGAAACCATGATTTGTCTGTGGGTAGGAGAATTATTTTTTTGGCACAGAGATAGACAAGCTGCAGCCTCAAAATCCCCTTTCTTTGGCAACAGAGACTCTTCTAAACTTTGAGTAATCTATGCTACTGTAAGGCATAGCCTTCCCTCATTTTCTTGCCTTATCAAATGCAAAGGCTGTTTATAAACACAAAGTTAAAATTAGAACACATAGAGAAATGGAAAAGCAATTTTCTTACACTCTCTTCAATAAATAATCACACCAAATGAAAATCCAGCAAAATTGCAACAGAAAACAAGGTTGAACATCTAATCCAGTGGTGAGTTGCCCCTGGTTCAGACCAGTTTGCAAGAACCAATAGTAAAACCAGTGGGAGGCTCCGCCCACCAACCCAGATGTCATCATAGGTGATCTGCGCATGCTCAGAAGCTTCTGCGCATGTGCGCTCCTGATGCGAACCGGTAGTAAAGGTAAGTAGAACCCACTCCTGATCTAATCTACAACTAGGTAGTCTCCAATAGGCAATCACAGCATATACATTGAACCAGTATAGACCGGTAGGAGAATATTGGGAAGCTAATCAAACAAGGCATGCAAATGTTATTGAAAGAAGTCAATTGCTTCCCATGCCAGTTGAAATATTCTGCATTAAACACTGAAAACACAGGCTTTTATACTGAAAGCAACTAAACAGCTTATGGCTCCACCATTGCCATTCCAACAATATCAAAACAGTGAGGGAAAGGAAAGAAGACAATAAATAAAAACCCATCAGGGTTGACAAGGATTGTTTCTATCCAACATAAGAAAACATTTTTAGACACTGCAATTTGTAATCAAAGAAACCCCAAACAATTATCTGTGAGCTTGGCATCCTTCAGAAAATGCTTCTGAGTAGGTATAGAAAATGAAAAGTCCTATTTTCCCATGTTCAGAGCCCTCTCCCACCCCCGAAAAGCAAGATTCATTGAGCTTCAAATGACTACCATATTGGTTTATGGACAGCTTGTCTTCCAAGTTTTGTATTCTACTTAGATTTGTAGATTCTGTACTTTTTGAAACAAGAAAAAAAAACCTGGGGGTTTATCTTTTTATCTGCTGAACTGTTTGGTGTTCTTTTAATATTGATTAATGTATTAATTATGTGCCATCAAGTCAGTGTCAACTCTTAATAACTACCTGTTCTTTCAGGTCTTCTAATAGTGCTCCCATCAACACTATACTTGAGTCCATCCATCTTGCTGTTAATCATTCTCTTCTTCTCTTTTCTTCCACCTTTTCCAGGATCAGAGCCTTTTCCAGACAACTAAATCCTCAGACGAAGTGTCCGGAGTAGGTTGAGCTTGGTAATTTGTGCCTTGAATAATATACTGTATATATATGTACACTGTATATATATACACTGTGTATATATACACTCTCTCTCTGTGTGTATATGTTTGTATATATGTATATATGTATGTTTTTCTTCTAGCCAGGTTTTCCCTACGTAGCCAAGGTTTTTTTGTAGCTCCAGCTCAGTAGAATCTCATCTACTCGGTTCTGGGCTTTTTTCCTTTCTAACACCTAGCAAGCTGTAACTGCTAGGTGGGAGACCTAAATAGATCCATTTCTAGCTCGTTAGCTGTCATCAGTAGGCCATACCCATCTCCTCCCTGTAAAGGCATAGTATCAATTTTCTTACTTCTTCGTAGGGTCTATGTGTGTTTTTCTTCTAGCCAGGTTTTCCCTACGTAGCCAAGGTTTTTTTGTAGCTCCAGCTCAGTAGAATCTCATCTACTCGGTTCTGGGCTTTTTTCCTTTCTAACACCTAGCAAGCTGTAACTGCTAGGTGGGAGACCTAAATAGATCCATTTCTAGCTCGTTAGCTGTCATCAGTAGGCCACACCCATCTCCTCCCTGTAAAGGCATAGTATCAATTTTCTTACTTCTTCGTAGGGTCTATGTGTGTTTTTCTTCTAGCCAGGTTTTCCCTACGTAGCCAAGGTTTTTTTGTAGCTCCAGCTCAGTAGAATCTCATCTACTCGGTTCTGGGCTTTTTTCCTTTCTAACACCTAGCAAGCTGTAACTGCTAGGTGGGAGACCTAAATAGATCCATTTCTAGCTCGTTAGCTGTCATCAGTAGGCCACACCCATCTCCTCCCTGTAAAGGCATAGTATCAATTTTCTTACTTCTTCGTAGGGTCTATGTGTGTTTTTCTTCTAGCCAGGTTTTCCCTACGTAGCCAAGGTTTTTTTGTAGCTCCAGCTCAGTAGAATCTCATCTACTCGGTTCTGGGCTTTTTTCCTTTCTAACACCTAGCAAGCTGTAACTGCTAGGTGGGAGACCTAAATAGATCCATTTCTAGCTCGTTAGCTGTCATCAGTAGGCCACACCCATCTCCTCCCTGTAAAGGCATAGTATCAATTTTCTTACTTCTTCATAGGGTCTATGTGTGTTTTTCTTCTAGCCAGGTTTTCCCTACGTAGCCAAGGTTTTTTTGTAGCTCCAGCTTAGAAGAATCTCATCTACTCGGTTCTGGGCTTTTTTCCTTTCTAACACCTAGCAAGCTGTAACTGCTAGGTGGGAGACCTAAATAGATCCATTTCTAGCTCGTTAGCTGTCATCAGTAGGCCACACCCATCTCCTCCCTGTAAAGGCATAGTATCAATTTTCTTACTTCTTCGTAGGGTCTATGTGTGTTTTTCTTCTAGCCAGGTTTTCCCTACGTAGCCAAGGTTTTTTTGTAGCTCCAGCTCAGTAGAATCTCATCTACTCGGTTCTGGGCTTTTTTCCTTTCTAACACCTAGCAAGCTGTAACTGCTAGGTGGGAGACCTAAATAGATCCATTTCATATATATGTATGTATGTATATATATATATATGTATATATATATATATATATATATATATATATATATATATATATATATATATATATATGTATATGTATATGTATATGTATATGTATATGTATATGTATATGTATATGTATATGTATATATATATATATATATATATATATATATATATATATATATATATATATATATAAAACCACATTATCAAAAAGAGAACATAAGGATCCTTCCCTTCCTTTCCCTTCCCTTCCCTTCCCTTCCCTTCCCTTCCCTTCCCTTCCCTTCCCTTCCCTTCCCTTAAATACCCAGCACTATAATCATTTTCACAATGGGACCAATGTAATCAGTTTTCCATATGTATTTTCCAGGTTGCTACTTTTGCATTTATTACTTCACACATACGAAAAGCAACTCTTTGATAGTAGCTTTGGGCTAAATGAGAAACATATGTGAATTGCTCTTAGGTTCAGCTGTATAGCATTTCAACTGCAAAAAAAGCTGAGCTTGTCACAATTTTCTTCCGGAAAACAAATAAATAAATAAAACACAATACAGAAAATATGCAAAGCTTTGCATCCCTCAAGGAAGAAATCAACCTAACAGCATTTTCTACCTCATTTTTAAACGGATTGCTTTCTTAACTGTAGGCATTTAGCCATTTCCTTTCAATGCAATAATTCTGTGCCTCAAAAGTTGCATCTAAAATAATTTCAACAGAGTGGAAGCCTCATTATAAATGTGCCCATAGAAATATCTTTGGCATTATTTTGTAGGAGTCGGTGGTTATTAACTATGAAAAAGAATGCAATAACATACAATCAGAGTGAAGGGGGATTGCAGCTAGGGAAGGAGGTATGTTTTTGTTATCATTATTTAAGACTATGTGTGCTGCAGGGAATGTGGCAGTACAATGTTCACGTTCTCAGAGGAATGTTTTAGTCTATTTTTTGTTTGAAGCTGGGATGGGATAAGGAAAATAGATTTGTTAAACCACACCACTGAATTTTTATGTTTTGCTGCTGAATTTTTCTTGCATGTTCTAGTTGACTTTGGAGATTACAATTTAGGTTGACCACTACAAGTTGCTTCCTATACTTCTGTCAGAGCAGCTCTGTAATTTTCCATTGGCCATTGCTTAGGATAGCATCCTAGTGAAGTGATGGCTAACCTTTTTTTCCTTGGGTGCCGAAAGCGCACGCTTGAGTGTGACAGTGCACGCACATGTGCCCATACCCATAATGCAATGCCTCCCATGTGTCCCTCCCCCGTGAGCATGCAAGCACACCCCCATGTTTCCCTGTCCCCCTGCACATACATGTGTGAGCCCCCATCCCCCACGCTCTCCCCAAACCCTCAACACATGCGTGTGCCCGCCGACCTGTTTTTAGTCCCAGGAGGCTTCACGGATGCCTGCTAGGCCCAAAATGGGGTGGGGGGCACGCCACATCCCCCAGCCCCCCATGCATGCACACCCGACACCCCCCGCCCCTTGTATATGTGTGCATAACCCCCCCGCACCTGCACACACATCTCTGCAGACCAGTCAGCTGGCCGTCGGGAGGCATATGCGCATGTGCAGTAGAGCTGACCTAGGGCGACGGCTCAGGTGCCCACAGAGATGGCTTCTCATGCCACCTGTTGCACCTGTGGCATAGGTTCACCATCATATATCCTAGTGAGTTTCAAAGGACTTACTGATATTTTATGAAATGGAATTAGATGAACAAGCTTGGGATGCAGTCAGTGAAACAAGTAAAAAGAATAGAAACTTTTGTTTGTGTAAACAAAATTTACTTGCCACCCTTCTCATATACAACAATTCTCGGTGACTTACAGCATAAAAAATATTGAAAAAACATTGAAATCATCCATTATAAAAATACAGCAAATAAAAATATCAACAGAATAAAAATAAATAAAAGCAAGGAGACAAGATGGCGAAGTAGGGTACTGGAAATATGGGGGCAGGTGCTGGAGGTGGCATTGAATTTTAACCAGTCAGCCACCTCCAGTATAAAGCCATTGGGTCCCCAATGCATTCAACAGAACCAAGTCTGTGAAATACTCATTACCAAACCAAAGTTGTTGAGCTACAACTTTTGGGGTTCAAAATCCCCATGAAAATTTTCACTGTTGTTTATATATGTTTTTCTGTTTATGCGTGTGTATGTCTCAAAGGTGCTTTTTCAAGAGGCAACTGGACTTTCTTGTTTTTCTTCTCATCCAAGAAACATCTTCAGGTCTGACTGGATGGTGGGGAATGGAAGGATTTTTATACTCCTTGCAGACAGCTGATCATTTGCATTCTTTTTGCAAGTGGTTAAGGCCACCTGGAGGTTTATCTGTGTCCCCAGGGTCACCTGGGTGGTGCAAATGGGTGTGGAACCTTCTTGGACTGTTGAAAAGACTGTGTTGTAGTGTTGTGACTCCGGCCCCGGAAGTTGATTTATCTTCGCAGGCTGAGTCGGAAGATGAGATGGAGGAAGCTGGCATGAGCTATGTGCTGGAGCAGCCATCTTCACTGGTGAGTCAGCAAGAACTGACAGTTGCTGACATGCCTCTGGACCCCAGCCAAATTGAGGAGGAAACAGAGGCCGGTAACGAGGAGAGGGAGCCCCTATTGGATGCAAGAGAGAGACGTAGGAGAAGTCGTAGAGAACAGCTATTGCCACGTCCCAAGAGGTGTGGTCAGGAGTCGTAGGGCCACACCCTACAAGTATAAAAGGGGTGTGGCTGGGCCGGAAAGGTGTGGTGAACAATTTGTTAGCGTTTTGGAGTTTAGCACGGTTAGTTTTGAGTTAGTTTTGAAAAGGAGTCTGCATTAGCCTGCTGGCCATCTGCCAAGACCTCTGGAACATTGCCCGGTAATTACTGCACTGCTATACCTTTGGAACATTGCCAATAACTTCTGAACTGTTTATTAAAGGGCCAGCTTCAATCTTTCTAGCCTGTGTGTGTTACTGCCGGGCTATTTGAGCTTCTGCAAGGCCACTTGTGGGAGGGGACAGAACATATAGACTGGAGATATATGATGTTGTATTCCTCCCCCCTGTTCGGAGAGGGCTGTTCAATTTTGACATAGATAGCCACTTTGACCCCTCTTTAAAACCAGCAGTCCTCTCTGTCCAAAATGTGGACTTTGCTGTCTTCAAAAGAATGGCCTTTGTCTTTTAAATGTAGATGGACTGCTGAATCTTTACAAGAATCTTTACAATCTTTACAAGATTCAAGCAGTCCATCTGCATTTAAAAGAGAAAGGCCTGTCTTTTGAAGACAGCCAAGTCCAAATTTTGGACAGAGAGGACCACTGTTTTGAAAGAGGGGTCAAAGAGGCCATCTGTGTCAAAACAGCCCTCTCTCAACAGAGGGGGAGGGATATGACCTCATCTATCTTCAATCTACAACACAGTCCTTTCAACAGTTCCAAGAAGGCTTCACATCCATTTGCACTATTTAGGTGACCCTGAGAACCCAGATAAATCTCCAAATGGCCTTTATAACTCTCTAAAAGAATGCAAATGACCAGCTGTTTGCAAGGAATATAAATATAAATCCTTCCATTCCCCACCATCCAGTCAGAGCTGAAGAAGCTTCTTGGATGAGAAGTGAAACCTCTTTTAAAAAAGAGGTTTAAAAGTCCAGTTGCTTCTTATTTATTTATTTATTTATTTTATTAGATTTTTATACTGCCCTTCTCCTGCTGGACTCAGGGCAGTGAACAGCCAAGAATAAAAACATTACATACAAAATTTAAGATTAATTTTAAAAGAATTAAACAAGTTTTGGCCCAATATAAAATTTAAAACACCCCAACTAAAATCAATTAATAATTAAAAATATCTAAGGGGGGTGTGTCAAGCCAGCCCAGCTTGATGAAATAAAAAAGTTTTAAGGGCACGGCAAAAAGCACAGAGATCTGGGATCCTACGAATCTCCAGGGGCAGGTTGGTCCAAAGGACAGGTGCTGCCACAAAGAAGGCCCTCCCCCTGGGGGTCGCCAGCCGACATTGCCTGGCAGACAGCACCCTGAGGAGTCCCTCTCTGTGGGAGCATACTGGCCGGTGGGAGGCTATCGGTGGCAGAAGGCAGTCCCGTAAGTACCCAGGCCCTAAGCCATGGAGCGCTTTAAAAGTGGTAACCAACACCTTGAAACGCACCTGGAAGATTACCGGGAGCCAATGCAGCTCGCGCAGGAGAGGTGTCACATGGGAGCACCCCATCACTCCCATAATCCCCTGTGCGGCCGCATTCTGCACCAGTTGGAGCCTCCGGGTGCTCCTCAAGGGGAGCCCCATGTAGAGAGCATTACAGTAGTCCAGGCGAGAAGTGATGAGTGCCTGAGTGACCGTGTGTAAGGAGTCCCGATCCAGAAAGGGACGCAACTGGTGAATCAGGCGAACCTGATAAAAAGCCCCCCTGGCCACGGCTGTCATATGCTCTTCTAAAGACAGCCGTGCGTCCAGGAGGACGCCCAAGTTGTGAGCCCTCTTCGTGGGGGCCAGTAACTCGCCCCCAATAGCCAGCGATGGCACCAGCTGGCTATATTGGGATGCTGGAAGCCACAGCCACTTGGTCTGTTCTTAAAAAAGCATCTTTGGGACAACCATAACCCGGATGACTGAGAATCTCCATAGACACATGTGTGTATGTATGTGTGCTGGCTATATAATACTTTGGCTTGCCATGTCTCTTTTCTATTCTTCTTTTGGTCTTCTTGTAGGGCAGTTTGGGCTCTCTAATATGCAGTAAACCTTTGTGGTTTACTAGCTTCAAGGTAGCTTCTTTGTTACACTTCATATATTCTTTCAATGCCCTTTCTTCTTCTTCAACTGTATTATATACCTGTAACATTCCACACCCACCTATGACCCTTGATAAATAGCAACTGTCAACACTGCTGTCTGGATGAAGGGCATGATTCATTGTTATTATTTTTCTGGTCTTCTGATGCAAGGCTTCTAGTTCTGCTTAAGTCCTGTTCATTATTCCAGCTGTGCCTATAATGACTGGAATTGCCCAGGTGTTAATTGCCTTGATAGTATTTCCTCCACTGATTTTGGACTTTAGGATCTTCTTCACTTCCATGAAGTATTCCCCTCTAACCTTCTTCTTGACTTTAATGTTCTTGATATTATCAGTTTGAAGAATGCCCAGGTATTTCTGGTGATTTTTTTTTTTCATTCAGACTCTTGATTTTATTTCATAGAACATCTTGATTCTTCCATTTGTCACTATTTTTCCCTGTTGATAGTAAGGATGGCACATTTATCCAGGCCAAACTCAAGTGTAGTATCTTAGCTGCATATTCAGACAGTATTGAGCGATGATTCCATTTCAGGTGGTGTTTTTTCCATTTATTTATTTATTTTATTTTATTTTTATTAAATTTGTATACTGCCCTTCTCCTGATGGACTCAGGGCGGTGCACAGCCAAAAATAAAAAACATTTCAATACAAAATTTAAATTATTTTAAAAGAATTATACAACTTTGGCCCAAAATTTAAAACATCCCAACTAAAACCTATAGACAATTAAAAATCTAACATCTCAAAAGGGGGGGGGGTTACGCCAGCCCTGCTTGGTGGAAAAGAAATGTTTTTAGGGCACGTCGAAAAACCCGGAAATCTGGTATCATGCTTATCTCCAGGGGCAAATCGTTCCAGAGGGCAGGTGCTGCCACAAAGAAGGACCTCCCCCTGGGGGTCGCCAGCCGACACTGCCTGGCTGACAGCACCCTGAGGAGTCCCTCCCTATGGGAGCGTATTGGCTGGTGGGAGGCTGGCAGAAGGCGGTCCCACAAATACCCAGGTCCTATGCCATTTAACATCAGATCATCCAGGTATAGGATGTGGGATAGCTTGGCAGAACTTTCTGATGTTTAATAGCCTGAGTTGTTCAATATTGTTGATAGATGAATCAGGTCAATTACCAACAGTAGTGGTGAGGCTGAATCTCATTGAAAGATTCCCCTCTTGATATTAACCTCTCCCAGTCTATTATCACTGTCCACCCTCTCATTACCAGACTTATTTAGAACTGGTTAAACTATAAACTAGAGTCAGCATCAAAAACAAAACTACCTACAAAAACAATCACTAAGAACTAATCACTATTAAAACACTTGACAAAGTAGACCTTAACCTACTTCTTGGTAAGATAAAACATGTGGAATGGCATCACCACCAGATGGATTTGTAACTGGTTGCCCAATTACACTCAATGTGTAGTCCTCAATGGAACTATGTCAACATGGAAAGAAGTAAGCAGTGAGGTACCAGAAGATGTTTTTCTTTGAAGATGTTTCATTTTGCAAAGAAAACCAAGAAAGTCCAGTTGTCTCCTGGAAAAACACATTTGGGACAACTATGACCTGGATAACTGAGAATCTCCATAAACATCCCAATAACCTGTGTTTATATCCTTTTTCTAGTCCCTGTCTCTTCAACTTACCTATGGATTCTTCCATCCTTCCTTTGCCACCCCTTCTTTCTAATTCAAGCCTTCAGACATACCCCCAATCTCCTTTGAAGAGTTATAGAATGTGATATCATACAAATTGAATTCATATCTAGTAAAGCTTCACAGAACCAGATAGCAAATGTCTGGTTGTGGTTCAGAGACATCAATCTAGGGCTATTTCTAATGATTTGACTGAGTTCTATTTTTTTATTACTTTTCTATTTGTGTGTGTGTGTGTTTACGAAAAGACAGGAGAGAAGACTCAACAATTTAGCAAGATGAAGCCAAGTGTCACATAATCACTATATGTTCCTTCTTTCATACTTTCCACTGATCAGGTACAGCATTTTTCTATCCATCCATTGACCCCTGAGAGATTTAGGAAAACACTTGCCTTTCCAAATCTCATGTTTTCTGCCCTTTGTGTTCTGAGATTCTGCTGCTAGTCCCTGATGTTTCATGCTTTATCAGCAGCCTGTCACTGTGTATTTCACAAACATAGTATCTCAGAAGCCAGATAATCTGTGTCATGAGCACTACTGTTATCAGCCCTTTCTCAGTTTTCATCTGCTTGCAGAAATTGAATGTAGCTAAATGACAGCCTCAGCTTTCATAATTATCTGTACTGTCTGCCATCAAGCTTCCTTTCATTCAAAGATTGTAGCTCCTAAAAATCATGGTAGTTGATCTAAATGAACCTTGATAATGGCTGCCACTTCCTTTAGCATTGCATTTGTATTTAACGGCATACCACCTCCCACCCACCCAAAAATATTACGATATGATTTGCATTGATGGAGATGGCAAAGTAGACATCAAATCCAGGATCAGAAGCACATTCAACAGTTGTGCCCAATTTGATTCATTCAATTATTAACACTGAAGCAAAACTCCAATTTTACAACAGTGTTGCTTGGCCAGGTGCAACCTATGCCAGTAAAACACAATGATGTGGTGAGAAACACAAAGACTAAATGTGTGTATCCAGTGGTGTCTATAAAAGTCCCTTGGTGTTACATACCATGGTCATGTTACTAGTGCTGAAATCTTACAAAAAAAAAAAAAAAAAAGGATGACTCATGTTGGTTAGAGGACATTGTGACAGAATGGAGGAAGTGCTTCCATGGGAAATATTCTATTTCTTCCAGATCAGCAAGATATCAAGACTGCAATCCATGGAGGCTGTACGGGGGAAATGGAACAGAGGCATATTCCATAAATCTTGATACAGAATATACTATAAAGGATTGCAAGTTGTTTATATTCTGTTGGAATGAGCAGAAACTACCACAACTGATTAAAGCATTGGAAAAAACCAACTACCTGATGCATTTAGAATAAGAAGATCTACAGTGTAATGTAGGTAAAACTCAGGCTGAAAGTTACTTGAAAAGCTTATGAAGTTAAAACTTTTGCATAATGACTAGCCAGTGATTAATTACCAAAGGCTAAGAAAGAAAACAGTGAGAGCAAGACCTGATGTTGTTAAAGCTGTGGTAGACTTGCTAGGCTTTGAAGAAAAGAGAAAGCTTTTTGTAATGATAAATGGAAAGAGTGTTGAGGAAGTGAATTATGCCTTTCTATCCTTAAAATGATTCCATGATAGCTGAAATAGAGAGGGGGGGGAGAACATGTACACACACACACTTATCATTTCAATATATATTTTCAGCAGGAACATTCAAGTTAGCCATAGCATTTTAAAATCCTTTCCAGCCTTTATTTTCAGACAAAATTGTATCTTTTTTTTTTTATGGATACATAATACTAAGGCAAGAAAACTTCTTTGTTGTCCCAAAGTGATACCATATTGTGATGTTGATGGCATTGCAGCAAGATTGCTAAAAGGAAGAATATTGATAGCTTAGCAGTGACATCTATCTTGCAATGAATACTTGCAAGCTCTTAAAGCACCTTGATTTGTACAACTCTTTTGAAAAGATAATAACTAGAGAAGGGACACCGTATGAATAGAAGATATTATTAAAATGCACCCTAATTTATTCCACAGAATTGCTGAGAAATAGCATAGTTCCTTGGAAATCAGTATTTCCTACATGCCCTTCACTGAATATCCCATCTGGTAATCCTGGTTTTTAAAGGGACGTGGTGGCTCAGTGGCTTGTTGATCGAAAGGTCAGCAGTTCAGCGGTTCGAATCCCTAGTGTCGCGTAACGGGGTGAACTACCGTTACTTGTCCCAGCTTCTGCCAACCTAGCAGTTCGAAAGCACGTAAAAAATGCAAGTAGAAAAATAGGGACCACCTTTAGTGGGAAGGTAACAGGGTTCTGTGCACCTTTGGCATTTAGTCATACCGGCCACATGACCACGGAGACTTCTTAGGACAGCGCTGGTTCTTTGGCTTTGAAACAGAGATGAGCACCGTACCCTAGAGTCAGGAATGACTAGCACATATGTGCAAGGGGAACCTTTACCTTTACCTAATCCTGGTTTTACATTGTGCAAGACCAAGGGGCATGGAAAGTATTGATCCATAGAGTGGCTGAGGGTCAGATACGACTGAATGACTGACGATGATGAAAAATCCTGGGGCATGATCAGCTGAGTTTATTCCCGATTCTAGAATGCTCTGATCCGAAGAAACAGATTTCCTGGATTCTCCATTGCTGTATTGCTGTCTGTATGAAACTTTTACTCATTTGTTCGTGAACTTTCGTTGTTTCTCTTGCCGTTGTACAGATGTTTCACTGAGTGCTTCCCTAAGGCCAAGGTAGAGCCCTGATCAAAATGCCGGTGGATTGCTTTGGATGCCTGCTGTTGCCTTTTCCTTATAACAGCTGTCAAGTTCACTGAGGAAGCCGAAACTGAAGCAGGGAAGTGATAGAGAACTAAACTGTTCATTGTGTTTTGTTAGCAATCCATGGATCAGAGTTCCCCTTCAATTACTGTGCCCTCACAACGTGTGGGAAACAATGTGTGGCTAACGTGTGGGACGTGGTGGGTCAGTGGCTAAGATGCTGAGCTTGTCAATCAAAAGGTTCAAATCCCTGTGCCACGTAATGGGGTGAGCTCCCGTTACTTGTCTAAGCTTCTGCCAACAGTTCAAAAACATGTAAAAAAATGCAAGTAGAAAAATAGGGGCCACCTTTGGTGGGAAGGTAACAGCGTTCCATGCGCCTTTGGCGTTTAGTCATGCCGGCCACATGACCACGGATACGTCTTCAGGCAGCGCTGGCTCTTCGGCTTTGAAACGGAGATGAGCACTGCCCCCTAGAGTCGGGAAAGACTAGCACATATGTGTGAGGGGAACCTTTACCTTTATCTTTACCTTACACAATGTGTGTGTTTGCCTTTGTGTCAGGAGGGGTACTATGGTTTCTGTGTTTTCTTTTACCCTAAACGTGGCCTAGGATTTGCTGATCTTTCTCTCCTGCCCTCTTTTTCTAAGTGATAATATAGTCTATAGAGAGTCTCAATCATCCAGGTCATGGTTGTCCCAAAGGTGTTTTTCCAAAGGGCAACTGAACTTTCTTGTGTTTTCCCCCCTTTTCAAAACATTTTGCTTCTCATCCAAGAAGCTTCTTCAGTTCAGAACTGTTTTTTTCAAAGGGAAAAAAAAAACACAAGAAAGTCCAGTTGCCTTTTGGAAAAACACCTTTGGCACAAGTGGCAATATTGTGGGTTGTTTTCATGCCACCTTGCCGCTGTTCTTGGGAAGAATACTGATAAAACCAAATGTTGAAAGATGCTAGGTGAATTGATAAGGCAGACAAGAGATTACCAAACTAACTTAGAAGACAACAAATACACATTTAACACTTAAGCTGTGTTTTATACCTTGGACAATTCTGTTGCTGAGTCCTCCCACCTTTCTCTTCCAGGACAGTTAATTGCCTTCCTTCCTGTGGATGGATTTTCTGTGGCATACTGTATATACTTATGTACTTGAATCTTTATTTATGTGCATCCGTACCTGTACAGAAACATACACACACACACACACACACGAACAATATTAAATTGAATTTATATATCATATAGAACACTATGCTCAAATTTAGAATTATGTTGCTTCTATTTGATATTATTCAAATTCTCCCAATAGTTAATCTTTTGAGTAGTTTAATGCTGCTAATGGAACTGTTTTTTCCATTTGAAGACATTTTTATTACCTTTGAGTTTTCTGTCCTGTTTTTTCTCTTTAAATACAAAACAAAGCATAGATTCTCTTTTTTGAGTTACAGCCATTCTGAGGCTTTGGGCTTCATTTTTCTCTCTTCCTCTACAAACCATTATTTCCAGAGTTAATGTTGGCTGGCAAATGGCTTAAATTGCCCCAGTGTGATTGATCTACTTTTTTTGTTTATCTTCACCTTTTTCGCATTCTGCACAGTGCTTTACTATCTGTAATTAAAAGTTCTTAGGCCATTTCCATAACATTAATTTTATGAGCTAATATAACCCCATTGAATGCAACATTGACTAGCATCCTAAGAACAACTTTGGATCTATCCTGGGGGATGGGGTGGTTAGACTTATGGCATTGAAAACTTCTCATTTCGAAATATGTGCCAGGTGGCCTGGAAGTTGGTATTTGAGAGATGCAAACCTAAAGCTTGGAACTAATTGAGTATTCCATACTTACTCATATTTTTAAGTATAATTTTATTGTAACACTTTTGCGATGTCTGAAGCACTCCATCCCTCCAGATATTTTCCACGAGACCCTTTTCGTTCTGCTGCTATATTAGTTTTCTTATATTAGCTATTTGTTTGGGTTTTTTTAACGATCACTGAAGCTGAAATCAATACAGCTTCATTGCATTGCCAAGGCAGCCAAGGCCAAAGTAGGCTCCAATGTACCTATGGAGAGAAATGTACACACACCCTCCTCATTTCTTGCCTGCTTAGCTCCTGACCCTATCTGATTTTTTTTTTTGTTATTTTTAATTTAAAAACTTAATGCAAAGCTGAACTTTTGCAATGCAAAGAGCAGATTCCAGTCTACTCAATTTACATCAATCGCACATGAATTCTTAGAAAATTAAAACACTAGGGCAGGGGTGTCAAACTCCTAGATCACGGGCCGGATGCATCATGTGCTGGCCACGCCCATGTCTGGTTTAGCGAAAGAGGGAAAAGTCATGAAAGGTCACGTGACACCGCTATGATGATGCAAGTTTGACACCTCTGCTTTGTTTTGGAAGAGTAGCATACACATCTGATCGGGAGGAAAAAACATTTTAAATTAACCTGGAATGGTAGTTATTCAGGAGAAAGGTGATCTGAAGCAATCCTGCCTCTTGGTAAGTGGATATTTTGGAGCTGATTACAGAAGATGTTCTCAAGTCTTCAGATGAGACCTCTTATCCAGGGTTGGGTTCTACTAACCTTTACTATCAGTTTGCAATGGGGCCGTTTGTGCGCGCTTCTGCACATGAGCAGAAGCTTCCTGATGACATCAGGGTCGGTGAGCAGAACCTCCCGCTAGTTTACTACTGGTTCTATAGAACTGGTCTGAACTTGGGGCAACCCACCACTGCTCTGATCCCAAACAATTCTGTATTCCTAATCCAGGAATTGATCAAGCATAGACGTAGCCCAGCAATACCTCCTGCATACCAGCACATGTAGCAATCTTTCAGCTGATCAGACCACAGTTCCAATTATTTGCAGATGACATGACTATATAGGTAGTTCAAAATATCTGGAGGTCATGAGACTGGTGAAGACCGATCAAGCGAGTTCCGAGTCTTATTATTCAGAGAGACTGACCTGCCTGTGGCTCTTTTGAGATTTGTGAAAAGTAGTAAATCTTCCTACAGCAACTATATTTTTCCAGTGTGGAGTTAATAAAAGACTTAAAATTGAGTCCAAGGAATGACACTTGTTCAAAGGTTCAAGTAGAAATCTACCCAAGAAAAGATTGTAAATTCTATCCCAGAGTAACACATTGCCATTGAAACTGGTGTCAGAAGAACTGATGAATCCCTGCAAATAAGATCTTTGGCACTTCACTGCCAAAGGTGAAGGTAGTGATGCTGGTAGGAGATGAAAGGTAGGAGATGCTGAAGAAGAAGAAGAAAAAACACCATAAAAATACCAGCTTGTCCTCTGTCACATTACCCATAGCATAATATTTTCTGAGGCAATCAGGCAGTTGGCTGGTTGAGTGATGACTCATATGGACCCATTCTGGGCTGGGTGTTGTTGAGAGTGAGGCATCTCCTCAGTGTCAGACCCTGGGGAGAAGAAGGATTGTTGCTTAGACATTGAGACTTATCCTTGAAGAATGTCTCAAAAGAATATACATAAATTCTGCTCATGAATAATCAGGATTTTTCACAACTTTTATTAAATTACTATAACATCCTCCCTAGATACACCAAAATGCCTCCATCCTGCTTTGTCGAAGGAATGGCTTGTGCATAGTAAATAAATCATTTTACTGAAAGGCTGTTATGTAGCAATAAATCAATAGACAGTGTATTCGGAATTTGGCTGAAATGCCCATGCTTTCCTGATTTGAATCTCTCATTGTGAACATCAGTGAGACTGATGATTTGTGAATAAAGTGACCATGGGATTTTCCTGTGCTTGCACAGTTGGAACCTAAAGTGCACAATGTAGAAATTAACAATAGGAAAAATATACTGTATATTTCAAGGAGTACAAAACCACACCCTTAATAGCTGAATGGCATGGGTTGCTAATGGAATAGGAAGCTAAAAAGTAACTTTTGCCCTTTTACTTTAATTGGCATTAAGGAAGGCAACTCCCATATTCTCTGGTCTTATTGAGTTCTCTCTCTCTCTCCTCTATCTATCTATCTATCTATCTATCTATCTATCTATCTATCATCTATCTATCATCTATCTCTATTTTCTTCCTCCTCCTCCTCTTCTTCCTCCTTTTCCTCCTCATCTTTTATATTAAAAGAGTGTGTGGATCAATCCTGATCCTAGATATTTTGTATAATAAAAGAAAAGGAAAAGAAGAAAAGCTACATGAGACATTGCATAATCCAAACTAGAGTAGCATAGTTTAATTAGGTTCCTGAAAACTAAAAAAGCAGGTTGAAGATTGAATTATCCAAAATCATGAGTGGTTCACAACCACATTATAAATAAGCAGGTTCAGGCTTGATAGAGATAAAGAATAGACACCGATCTAACCTTCTCCCATCCACTGTGAGGTACAGAGAATGTTTTTCTACTTCCATTTTGACCTGTTTATAGACTTCTTGTTTTAGACTAGGTGAAGTCCTCCACAAGGCATATAATATACCGTAATCTTCGTAATTCTTCCTCAAGTTTCAGATAAAACGTAGAATTTTCTGAATTTCCCCAGAGAAAGGAAAAGTTCTACAACCATTTCTAAGGGCAAGGTTCCCCATAGTGATGAAAGTATCATCCTTGTGGAGAAAATGGGTTTCCATGATGTTTTCCCTTGAGAGAGAGAAAAAAAAAACTTTTTTCCCTTCCCAACCAAAGAATGGGAAGATAGGGAAGCTGCAAACTACTGGAAAAAAATAAACACTTGTACAATGATAAAAAATATTTAGGAAGCAATTTCAGTCTGGAAAAATGGAAGAGGGGCGAGAAAGAAAATAAGGTGGACTGCCAGAATCCATTTTTAAAAATCTTTTTTATTTGTTTTACTTTGCTTTTTAAAAACAGTTTTAAAAATACTTTACAACTATCATTTATGTATGTAGATGTGTGTGTGTGTGTAACTTTTGTTTAGTTGTAGCATGTTTTACCTAATTAAAAAGACCTGTTAAAAACACCAAATCTTCAATAGATTTTAGAGCTAATTTTGAAATATTATTTAGAAATACTATTTCAGAAATAACTTCATTTATTTAAAGAAAACCTGAGTAAATTTTATGATTATGTTCCCAGAGCTGTAGTTTTTATATTATGTTCCTGGCAATGCAGTCAAAGTAATGTTTTATTTAAATGTTCATTTCTACAAGGTTTAAAAATTTTTCTATTTTGGAAAATAATTATTATAATTATTATAATCATAATTAATAATTGTATTATTATACTTAATAAAAATTATATTGTGAGTTTCAATATTTTCAGATGTTAACATTCTTTTGAAATTCATCCCTATTACATAGGAGTCGACACATGGACAAAGAAAGTGGATTTTCTGTACCTTATTGATAGTTAAGGCTTATTGTTCAACATTGGAAAAACCAACATATTGATCAATTCTTCGGTGATCTCCAGTATTGATCAATATAGATTAGCTATAGATGACTAAAATAAATTAGGGTTTCTATTTATCGAAATCTTTGCTGTAAAACATATGTATCTCTGTAATAAATACCTTCTAGGTTTCGTTTCTTTGAGGGGGGGGGTTTCTTTTAAAATATTGTGTTTTCCTTTTTGTATTTAGGTGTTTTTTTTTAAAAGTGAAAAAAAGCATCGCTTACATGACCACTTTTTACTATATAAAGCTAAGGTTTAAATGCTCTATGAGAATTTAAATGATTTTAAAAAACAAAAAAAGGAAGGAAGGAAGGAAGGAAGGAAGGAAGGAAGGAAGGAAGGAAGGAAGGAAGGAAGGAAGGAAGGAAGGACGGGGTAAAGCATTTTTCCATCAAACTGAATGGAGAATGATTATTGAAGTGCCAGGCATTTATCTTTATTTATTGAGGCATCAATTTATGTTGTGGGTTCTCATTTGTCCTTTTAATTAACACAACATTTTGTCTCTTTTAAACAGAAGGACAGGAGATATGAATAATAAATATCAATATTTTTGTCCTAGCAGAAATCCATGGGAATTTTTCAATTGCTCTATTATGTAAGGGAGAGGAAATTAATCAATTCAATAGCCAAAAGGTTTATCAATACTCTTTTATACCTTTTATACTTTTCTTGTTGTGTTCCTACATGGAATTCACAATCTCGACATGTACTCTTAAGTTTGTGAAGGGTAACTTTGTAGGACTCCCCCCCCCCAAATCACAGCCAGCAAATGACATTGCTACTTATCTAGTTAAAATATCTTAATTAACAGATGTAGGGAAAATTGCTACATTTTATTTGTTCATAAAAACCTATTTTAATGCAAAGTCAGTGTTATGCTACATGAAATTCCATTAATACTCATTTCAAACTGCTTATTAAACTTGCCAAATGAAGAATATAGTTCTATTCTTATTAAATCTCTACTTATTTCTTTAAAAAGAAAAAAATACTCTTTGAATAGGAATAAATGTATTCCACTAACACCTGATTTATTTCTCAGCCATACATGATGTGATAAGGTGGTGCTTCCAGAGTAATTTCTGTTTGAGTTTTTAAAAAAAATATTTAAAGAAATAGTTTTTTAGGAGGAAAGCCTGTAGCATTCTTGTTTTCTTAAATGTTAAAATAAATGTTTGAATAATTAACATTATGCATTCTTGTATTCTTAAACGTGAAAATTAATGTTTAAATAATTAAAACCAACAGTTCTCCTTTTGAACATTACATTTAGATTGCTTTTCTTTTCTTTTTTTCTTCCTTTTCCTTTTTCTTTCTCTCTTTCTTTTCTTTTTTCTTTGCCTTCAAGTTAGTGTTGACTCCTGGCAACTGGAATAGTCCATGCAATTTTCTTTGCAAAGTTTTATTTTTTTTTTCAGAAATGATTTGCCATTGCTTTCTTCCTAGGGCTGAAAGAGAGTGACTGGCCCAAACAATACATAACTAGCTGTATGTCTAAAATGGGATTGGAACTCACAGTCTCCCAATTTCTTGCCCAGTGCTTTAACTACTATACTAAACAGACTCTTTGATTTAGACTGTATTCATGGGCAATTAACCATCCCATGGTTCTGTTTAGCATCTCTTAACAGGACTGAGTAGTCAACGTTGGGTATGGGTGGAAATAATCCTTGATTTACAACAGTTAATTTAATGACTGAAGTTACAACGGCACTGAAAAAAAGTGACTTATGACCATTTTTCACATTTACAACTGTTTTAGCATCCCCATGGACACATGATCAAAATTCAGATACTTGACAACAGAGTCAATGGGAATGCCAGATTGATTTAACAACCGTGTTATTAACTTAACAACTGCATTGATTCACTTAACAACTGGGGCAAGAAACGTCATAACATGGAGCAAAACTCACTTAACAACTGTCTCACTTAGTAACAGAATTTTGGCCTCAGTTGTGGTTGTAAGCCAAGAACTACCTATAGAGCATTCTATAGCTTCTATATTTTTTTCCAGATAGTTTACCAGCAGTAACTATATGAAAGAATATCTGTTTTCTTCCATGTAATGAAGTAACATGTGCTATAGGTATCTTTCTATTTGCTTCTGCTTTCTCCATATGCTGTGTTTGTTCATGTTTTAGGGCATATATGGGAAATCAGAGCAGAATGAATAGATATTCTGCTCTGGGTCACATGACCAAAAGGAGGGAGTTGGTGGGGCTTAGAATGGAGCAACCAATCATTACTTTCTGAGCCAGCTCCAAGCTACTTCTCTTATTGAGATGCACAGTGAGATTTTTTTTTTCAGGTCCATCCAGTGGTGGGATTCAAAACTTTTTACTACTGGTTCTGTGGGCATGGCTTGGTAGGCATGGCAGGGGAAGGATACTGTAAAATCTCCATTCCCACCCCACTCCAGGGGAAGGATACTGTAAAATCTCCATTCCCTCCCCACTCCAGGGGTAGGTCACTGCAAAATCTCTCCTCCTCCCCCTCCTTCTCTTGCGACCCCCTGACTGGCTGTGGTGGGGTTGGGAGGGTGCACACGAGGGGAGGAGGGGGACGAGGGGAGGGAAGCCTCCACCACTCATTCCTTTGCCAGCCCGGATTTCCAAAAGAAAGAAAGAAAAACAGATAGTCTCCTCCATTGTGAAGTGTGCTTTCACTGTGCTGTGCAAGGCATTGCAAGACCAGTGGGCAGGCCATGGAGGGGGTATTGGGTCTTCCCCATGCCTCCACCAAAGCTGTTTTCTCTTTCCCTCCTACCCTTCCCCCTGCTCCCTTCTACCCACTCAATCCTACTTTGGGACAGAGGAGCGCATGCTGGAAACGTGTATTGGGGGCGACGTCAGAATGCATCTTCTGACTCTCCAGCACTCGCCCGCAACTGTCTGTGCTTCTCCAGGCACGGCTTGCTGAGGTGGGGAGCAGCCCTGACACCTTTGCTCCTACCCCCTGGTCCCAGCCTGGGGAAGGCAAGGAAAAGAAAGTGACACACTTCAAAGGCAGCAAACAGCATCCCACTGCAAGAGCTGCGCTACGCCTCTCTGCCATCCAGCTCGCCAATGGGGGTGCTTCTGCCGGGCCATCTCCCCCCTCCTGCTGGGCTGTTGTGCTCAGTGCTCAGCAGCGGAGGGGAGCACTTTTCCACACCACCCCCTTCTTCTCTTGGCCCCACCAACAAGGGATGAAGAAGGCCAGGCTTGGAGAATGGTCCCCAGCACACAAGATCCACCCCTGCCATTCTCTCCCAACAGTCTTTGCTGGCAGCAACAGCAAATGTACCAGGCAGAATGCTGTTGCCGTGCAAAGGCAAGTGCAGGGGCGCTTTGCTCCTGCACTAAGGCTCCAACCATGCCACTGCCGGGACAGGACAATGGCTCTTTCATCCCTCTGCAATGACGGGGTGACAGGGAGTCACAGCAGAGGGCCCAAAGAGCTACATGTGGCTCCAGAGCCACAGGTTGCTGTCCCCCAAACTAGGGGGGGAAAGCTGCTGTAGTAGGAAAGGAAGGAAGAAAACATGTCTTGAGATCAAATAGATCAAGGCTGTCAAATTCCTGGCCTATGGGCCAGATGCATCATATGCTAGCCATGTCCGGTTTAGCAAAGGGGGGGGAGTACTGGTATGTAACATGATGCTGCCATGGCCAATGGTGGGATTCAGCCGGTTTGGGCTGGTTCAGGTGAACCAGTAGTTAAATTGCTGGCTGGTTCCACCCCTCCCTTCCCCACTCCTCCAGGAGTCCCCACACTCCCCATTTTGGGGTAAGTGCATGGAGGTTGAGTGCTGCCTGTCACACACCCTGGCCACACCCACCATGTCCATGCTCACCCAGCCGGTCATTAGGGCAGAGAACCGGTTGTTAAATTATTTGAATCCCACCATTGGCCATGACAACGTGAGTTTGACACCCCTGAAATAGATCATTGCAATATGTTCCACCTCATCTCAGAGGCTGACAATCTCTATTTATATAAAAGAAAAAGAGCAAGTTCAGCAAGAACTCAATTGCCAGGATTGTCACTGGGTCCAGTTAGAAACGTTGAAGGCAGTGACACAGAAAAATCCCAAAAGTAATCCAGGGTCACAGGATTTTCATGCCCTTCTAATTGTGAAACAAACATGCCCTGGTAACAAAATATTTTTTTATAACTATAAACAAAATCATTTTTATAATTAATTCTTTGTAATTAATTCCATGTGAAATTCTTATTTCACATTTATCTGGACTCTTAGTCCATTTGAAACTTTCTAAAATGAAAGCTCTAATCATCCTTTTACTGTTCATTTTAAAAAAAAGTTCTTAAATTTGTAGTTAAAATGTCTTTCACTAAGAATTGAAGGAAACCCATCTGGTGCTATAAAACCTGTTCATCCAATGATTCCTAATAGATGAAAAGCAGTTAATGGGATTTTCTGAAAGCGACTAGAAAAAGATAGTCTTCGACTTACGAAGGTAGTCTTTGACTTACAAGCCCAGTTGATTTTTCTGTTGCTAAGTGAGACATTTGTTAAGTGAGTTTTGATCCAATTTACGACTTCTTCTTTCTTTTTGCCAGGGTTGTTAAGTGAATCACTCCAGTTGTTAAGGGAATTTGGTTTCCCCATTGATTTTACTTGTCAGAAGATCACAAAAGATGATTTATGACATTGTAACCATCAGCAATGTGAGCAAGTTGCCATGCATTTGAATTTTGATCACATGACCATGAAAATGCCACAATGGTCATAAATGTGAAAAATGAGCATAAGTCACTTTTCAGTGCTGTTATAACTTTGAATGGTCACTAAATGAACTGTTGTAAATCGAGGACTAGCTATATGCTAACTTGGTATTGTTTCAAAGGTGCCAATCACAGTTTGAGCAATATGGTTATTCCCCAATCTCCCTGAACTCTAAACTTCCTGCCTGCTATCTTGCAGTGTTCTCATAAGGAGCATCTGTCTGAAGCACTTTGGGGTATGTCCTCTCCTTGTCCAGAAAGGAATTATTGAAGAGCTGGTCTATTCGCCCAGCTCTTCATTCCAACCTGGTGGTTGGCTCCAAAAGTCTTTCTTTTTTTGAAAATTCCCTGGTATCTCTATGACATCTTCTACAACATTTTTTCTAATAGCTCAAGGACTGATGGATGGAACTTTGACATGATCAGACATGATTACAACTGGCTCAGCATTAGCTGATAAGTGCTAGCAAAGCAGGAAAGCTTAAATGCCATAATACTCTCGTTTGAGCTTAGATATTCTTATTTGCCTAACACATTGCAGGAGTCTTAATCCTGCATAATCTCTATTTATAGCATTTCCTATAATTAGACTCCTGCATTGTCAAGAGTTGGCATTCTCCAAGATCTAGGAGAGAAGGCTAGGGAGCATCTGGAAAGACTTCCTAATTAACTCTCTCATTTCCAGAAGCAACATTTGTCCCCCCACCCCGAGAAAACCCGAATAACCAAAGACCTACATAAAAACACCCGCAAAAACCTCAGAAAACAAACATATATATATACATACACACACACACACACACACACACACACACACACACAGTATATATTATATTTTGCAGGAACCCTGTTCCATAGTTTAGTAGCCTTTAGAGTGCAGCCATCGGGTGAATTAGTAGATACAATGACATTTATAAGGAGGTAAATTTAAGGCAAATATTTATTTTTAGAAAAATCTGATTGCAATTTCCATAAAAAGATTGCAATCATTAAAATTTATTATCTATAATTATAAATTACCAATATATTTTCAGTGTTACATTATTATAAAATAATTAAAGAGAAGTGTATTGAGGTTTAATTTCTTATTGTTGGCTTGTAAAATACTTGAGCTTGTAAGATACTTGAGCTTGAGGAGATTTACACAGCCTTTTGATATTAGGCTGAGGAGTACAAATGCACATTCCCAACTATTTTGGTTCCTTTTTGCAGTTTTAATATTTGTGAGCTCAGAACATCCTAAATCACTCAGATAAAACTTTACAAGTTGGAGGCTGTTTACAAGAGGTTGTTTGATGTTGCTGTAGCAATCTGAGGGTATTCCTTCCTCACCTGGATCCAGAATTCCTCAAAAGCTATTTCCATCTGTTTTAATTTCAAATTGCAATGTTTGTACGTATTTACTACTTGCTCCTTTTCCGAGAGCCTAAAATGATCAAATAGTACTGAATAAATATTGTCTCCACAGTCACTTCTGTGATTCTGTACAATAACTTTGCAATTCAAGTTTTGTAGGCCACAAATTTGTTCTTGTTGGTCGAGGAGAAAATAAGCATCTATTTCTTCAGTTCATAGCTCATGACACTACTGTTTCTCTCAGAGGCCATTGACCTCTGAGAGAAACAGAACATATTTTGTTATGATTTCTTCACAAAGTTTGATAAAAAGGTTTGATTAAAAGAATATTTTTAATGCACTGTTCACTCTTTTCATGACTTTATCTGATACAACTGTTGCCTTACGGCTATTTGGTTTTGCAAACATTGCCATATAATACAGAAAGCAATGTATTGCTATAATATTGCTACTTATCTTTTCATTAGCAACCCAGATACTTTGTTGGCCCATCTTTTGTAAGAGCATCACCTGTACAGATTCCTATACATAATTTCTAGGATAAGTCAACAGAATTCAAATAGTGACTCAGAGTAGTATAGATATTTTGGGCTGCCCCTCAAATTCTTTAAAACATAAAAATTGTTCTACTGTTTACCATCAACAGTATAGAAATAAACACTAGCAACTGAGCATTCCTTTAAATATCACTTAGCTCATCTATTTGAACCGTGTATATTTTGTTTATTTTTAAAACTGATATCTAACTGATAGTTTTTTCAATATCAGCAGACATTTAATAGATTGTCCACTAATGGCACTGTTCAAGAAAATAACTTCTACTTCTTGATCTATTCCATTTCCAAATATTATCTTTATTGTAGCACTGAAGGGAGAATGTTTGTATGATTAGTTTGCATAATTTTAATTATCAATTCTTCCACTAAACAGCTGGTTTTCTTAACTTTATCTGACCGTTTTAACAAGTTTCAAGCTGTTGCTTTCATTTTTTTTTATCTCCCACTCCCCGTTTCATTGTCATATATTTTTGAAAGATAGTGAATGTGGTTCAGGTGAATAGGAAAAAAATCCAAAATATCATAAAACTTTCATAATCTAATGCATCATTAAAAACATAGGATACTTAATATTTTTTATATTTATTTTCTAATAAAAATCCATGTTGAGCTTTAAGCTAAAAATGCTGGGTTAATACAGTTCAAGTTTCTGAAAAAAGATAGTAAGCAATACATTTAAAAGCCCTGCTTTCTAGGATTTAAAAATCTCTTAAAGTAGGATTGTGTTTTATTAAGCTTGCTGAATACAGTGCCTTCTCTGGCCAATTTATCAACAGAAATGGCACATTCTGGAGTAGGATTAAATTCAACAGCAGACTAAGGGAAGCTTTCCACATACAAATGACTTATCTTTATTTTTGTAGTCACCTTATTCTTGCTTTATGGGAAACATGTTCTTTTTTCCATTTATATTTCTACATTCATCTGTTGCTGCCTCCAGACCATTGTCATTTTCATGTTTTTCCAAGCTGACAAATTTATCAGTTATGATCTTTTGGGCAGATCACTGTAAGTACTTCCAGGTGTGTTCAGAGGAAATATGTTGATACTCCTCAGTGAACCAATCAAACTATATAGCTTTATATGCTAAGTAGGAAAAAAAATATTCTGACTCTGGGTTATTTGGCAGAAAATCATCTGTTAAATGGACAGTTTAGGTTTGGTGAATTTACAGGGGTTTGTTTGGTAAGGAAAGCAAAGTTTGCAAGAATATGCAGTGCCAGTGTGAGAATTCAGTCCTATTAACATATTTAAAAATATTTGGAGAGCTTTTTTTGGGAGGTGGTTGGAGAGGAACGAATGCCAATAATGGCTATGTTTTGAGAAAATTATTCCATTGCTAGTAATTAAAAATTAAGCACTTTTCCATTCTTTCAGTTAAGAAATGCACACAAAAAGGAATTAAGCAAAAGGAAAGCTGACTTTATGAAAGTGTTGTTTATGCACTCTGCCCCTTCACGGTTGAGTGACTGATTGATGTTTCTGTTTGCCTGAAAAGAATTACATTGTTCCAGGGAACAAAATGTATTTGCTTCTGCTGAATAAAATGTGAGGGTTGGAGCTAAGAACTTCCGGAAGAATTCAAATGAGCATCTTTCCTGTTCCTCACCTTTTATTACAGATGGAGTGCTGTTTGATGAGCCCAGAGAACAGCAAGAAGAAAGCTCCTTATAATTTAGAAGATAAGAAAGACAAGTCACAGATGATGAGGAAGCAAAGATCTTTTTAACATACTGTGTCATTTGAAGTGAGTAAAAGTATCCCAAAACTGCAATAGAAGAAAAGAGCCTAAAGAAAGAGTAAGTCCGTGATTTTTAGTGAGAGAAGGAAGCTTGTGGAAATGAGCAGCAACCCAGCAGAAAGAGCTGTGAGTCAGCAATTTAAAATAATTAAAAGATCGAGAGGAGGGAGACAAAGAACTTTGTGGCAAGATTTTCAGGAGGAGAAGATAAACACACAGTGATGAAAGTGGTTGGGAGAGGATTGGAAGGTGAAACCCGAAATCCAGAATGACAAAAGAGTGAAAGTAAAAGGAGGAAAGAGAAAGTGGAGGTGGTGCAGCAAAGATGAGACATGGCGGAGTGAGCAATGTGAGAGCAAGGCAAGATGATGGGCAGTAGACAGCAGAAGCTGGAGAGAAATTGGTGATTTTTATTAGGCGTGATTAACCAAAAGATCAAGAAGGAACTCCAATACATTATTTTACACATAGTAACTGCAGCAAGAATTGTCTATGCTCAATGTTGGAAACTAGAAAATATACCAGCCAATGAGATGATTATATACAAAATACTAAAATGTGCTGAGATGCATAGGTTCACATTAGAAATGAAAGGCAAGGAAGAAGCTGAATTTTATGGGGTGTGGCATAAGTGGTATAACTGGTTAGAACAGAGAAACAAAAATGTATAAGAATAAGTGTAAATACCTGTAAGAGACACATGACACAGTACTGTTAAAAAATGTTTATTGTTATGTAAATTGGAAAAAAGAAGAAGAAAGAGAGTTACTTGAAATAATGTAGCAGCAGAGAGACAGTTGTTTTGAGACTACACAGGTATGACTAAGATCCTCCATAGTACGTACAGGAATGAAAGGTATGCCTGAAAAAGGAATGTTTATAATGCTTTGCATTTGCAGAATCTCCATCTAGTTTAACTGAAACAAGTTCTTTTGCATACATTACCTGACATGACATGACATTACGTCCCAGTCAGCCAGATGTTTAAATTGGATTTGGCATTTTATCCATCTATAGAGTCCTCCCCGAGAATTTGGGATTTGATGGTGGTGATGATGGTGGTGGTGATGATGATGATGATCAGTGGTGGGATTCAGCCGGTTCTGTCCGGTCTGTGTGAACCAATAGCGGCAACTGCGGGAGACTCTGCCCACCCACCCGGACATAATGCACAACTACTGCGCATGCGCAGAAGGCTGTGCACATGCACAGAAGTGGCACGTGCAAGCAAAGCGAGCGTGCGCATGTGTGCACTCACATTTGCGAACCGGTAGGGAAGGAAAGGTCCCACCTCTGATGATGATGTTATGATTCCTACCTAGCATCTCCTCCAAGAGTTAGAAGCAACTTAACAGGAGAATTCTCTTCATTTTAGCCCCATAATAACAACCCTGCAAGACAGTTGGGCTGAGAGAGAGTGTGGCTAGCCCAAAGCAACAAATGAGTTTCCATGACTGGAAATGGACATGAACCAGCGTCTCCCTAGTCCTAGTCCAAAAGCATAAGCACTACATCACACCGGGTTTGAAAAGAGATGGATGAACTTGAAACCTTACAATGATTTAGAAATATTCATACAAGCATAACATATTTCTCTTTAATAATTGCATCTTTTGAAAAAGTTAAATACTGTGAACATAAGCACATATTGTTAATAAATGGCAATTTAACAGATTAACAGAGTTGGAAGGGACCTTATGGGTCATCCAATCCAACCTCTGGCCCAAGCAGGAGACCCTACACCATTTCTGACACATGGCAGTCCAATCTCTTCTTGAAAACTTCCAGTGATGAAGCTCCCACAACTTCTGAAGGCAAGCTGTTCCATTGGTTGATTGTTCTCACTGTCAGAAAATTTCTCCTTATTTCTAGGTTGAATCTCTCCTTGATCAGTTTCCATGCATTATTCCTTGTCTGGCCTTTGGGTACTTTGGAAAATAGCTTGACCACCCTCCTCTCTGTGGCAGCCCCTCAAATATTGGAACACTGCTATCATGTCTCCCCTAGTCCTTCTCTTCACTAGACTAGCCATGCTGAGTACTTTTCTGACTTACTTCTGACTTACTTTCAGAACTTTCTAGCATGTTCTCTTTTGTTTGAAAACATTATTGTATTTAAATAGAATTGGCAATATTCAAAATAAAAAATGAACAGCAGATTGAACCATAAGGAAGGGAATAGAGTTGGCTGGCAGTTTTGTATGTGTGTATGTACTATGTTGTATATCAGAACAATTAAGGTGCAGGAGAAGATGGACTCAGACTTCGATCCTGGATATTAAAAACCTCATGCATAGATACATACAGTATTCAACCACCACACTATTCCTTTTCTGAGTATGCAAAATGGAAAAAGAACCCTATTGTTTGAAAAGGGACCAGTCCTGCCTAATTATTATGACTTTGAATTTTCAGTACTTGACTTTCTCAGATTGCATTAGCTATTTGAATATTCAGTATATGCTTCTTCAGCAGTGTGTGAATTCGGAAGAAAAGAGACAGGACATCTGCATATTCTAATAAAACACCATGTAATAATGAATAGGCCTTCACGTTTCATCTCTGTCTCTCTCCATCCATGTCACAGTCATTAACAGCAATCATTAGCAGCCCAGTGCTGTTTTCGCTTCTCTTCCAATAGCATTCATTCATTCATTCATTCATTCATTCATTCATTCATTCATATAGTAGTTAGTTCTCTCATGGGGGAAAAAGACATTCTGGAAATAAAACCTTGATAACAACAAATCTAGCCTTTACTTAAAGTCAGTTACTTTTTGTAGCAGCTATGTTAGGACAAGAGGAATATCTCATCAAAACCTTTGTGGGGAGAGATAGATTCTCTAACAATTGAAAAATAATTTCTGAGGAAACTTTCTTTTGGGAAAATGATAACTAAGGTCAGGTTTCCTGTATTTGGAAATATTTCCTTAATACTGTGCTCACAATCTATTGATGTTAACAAATAATAGTCTAACCCAATTTGGAGATTTTTTTAGAAATAGAATTGTAAATCTGGGATTTTGAGAATTCACATTGGGATAAGAAGCCAGTTGCCAGGACTGCCATCCTGATGCACCAGCTGTGCTTTCCCAGATACCAGTCTGCCATAAGCAATAGGGGCAGAGAGCTGTGAGAAGGTGAAAAGGGCTGGGATAAGGGGAATCAAAATTGCTCTTTGTGCCATCCCATGAGAACTGCTGCCCGTCCAAAGGTCATGGAATGGAATGTAGCACCAGCCATTCCACCAAGCTGGGGATAGTTACCAAAACAATTCGTTTGAATGTAATTGGACAGTTGGAGATAACTGAAGTGGGGAGGAGAAGGTGGAGAAAAAGGATAAGTTAACCAGATGTTTTGGGCATGGAAGTTTAGATTCCGCTTTGCTACACTGTAACCATTTGGCTTTAGTAAAGTATAGTTTCATTAAATCCAAGAGTCTTTCTTTCTAACTGACCAAGTTGGGATGGCTGACACCAGTTTGAGTTATCTGGTTGTAGACATTCAAAGAACAGACTCTTGAGTAGAGTCCCTGAATATTAATAATATTCTTTTATGAACTCTGTGCCCTTAAATCTGATTCAGCCATTGATAGCCCCATTCTGGAGTTATCTATCTATCTGCAAACTGAATAAAATACAGCAAATCAAGACCCTTATGAAATTGTTGGTGGGAAGAAGCAAATAAGCATGTAAAATATCTGAAATGGTGTCAACCATCATTGAATAAAACAAACATAAATGAGTAGGAGACCAACTGTGGAATTGAAAAATCAGCCATGTAGTGCAAATAAATAATATCCTTTTAATTACATATAATACACTACACAGGATCCAGAGGAAGTACAAGACAAGGTGTGCTAGGGATGTTTTTTTTACCACGCACAGAAGTTGAATGCTAATGTTCCAAGCTCATCTGAAGCTCTGTAGCTACACAATTTCATTTCACGCTAGTCTGAAACTAGGATTGCCATGAACTGTGAGTTCATCATGTTAAAATATGCGAGTGGGTTTATAGCACATTTTACAAAACAATGGTATGCCTCATGAGGCTTACGATACACTGCCTTCTTCCACCCCAAGTGCACATCAAATTAGGAAAAAAAAAAAACCTGTAAAAGCCTAGAAATAAAACAATTCAGAAGCACTGCTATTTAAAATGCCAGCCTTTGGCAAAAGGCTAACCATTTGATAAAGATCTTTTTTTTTTGTAAATGAGAAGGCTTTCCTACTATCCCTTAGGAATGTAAATCCAGTCAAAAGGTATCACCAGGATAAGTTATGCAAATCATATAATGTAAAGCAAAGCATTTGCCTCAAATGGCAAGTGCACAAGTATGGCATGGGCAGGGGTTCTCTGCCCGGTTGCTGGGTGCATGTGGCCATGGTGAGCATGGCCTGGTCAGCTTTCTGCACCACAGTGGGGGGGCGTTTTTGCCCTCTCCGGGCTCTGGAGGTTTTCCTTGAGCCTCCGGGAGGGCAAAAATGGCCTCCCCAGGGTCTGGAGGCCCACTGGAGGCCAGAAACAGGCCTGTTTCCAGGCTTCCTGAACTTCCAGTGGGCCCATTTTTCACTCTCTCTGAGTCTCCACGCGCGCCCTGCACTTATTTGCATCCAAAATGGGCCACACGGGGACTCCTGGAAGGGGCGGGGCAGGGTGGGCAGGGCCAGCCAGGAGGGAGTTTTTTGCGGCTTCTTCAAACTTCACAAAATCTTAGTTAGAGGTTCTCCTGTACCCCTGTGAACCCCCAGCATCCAACCCTTGGGCATGGGGTTAAGGTACTGGCATAAACTAGGGAAACCAAGATTCAAGTCCATTCTCAACCATGCAAGCTCACTGGATGTTGGGATGGAGGCAGTTGCTGCCCTTCCCAGAGTGGCTGTTGTGGAGAAAAATAGGAGGTGGCGACACTATGTATTCTGCCTTGAACTTCTGAAGAAAAGTGGGATATAAACATAACAATCAAACAATTCAGGAATCCAGAAGAATTGTGTTGGAAATAAATATCTATGTCTTTATTGTTGCCTCCTGATTAACTCTATGGCTTAGCCTAAGCCCTAAAGGTTTTCACATGTGATACTAAGAACTGTTGCGTTATCAATTTTCATGAAAAATTCAACCATTAGAGTTTTTAAACTGGAATGTAAAGGAACAAATAGCAGCGTTTTCCAGCAGGATGTTTTGGATTACTAGTTTTAGATTATACTTGATTACATCCTGTCTTGATTATTGGAAGGTGCTCTTCATTAAGCTTGATAGGAGGAAAATGTCTGGAAGTTGTAACTGATGCAAAATGAATCAGGGCGCTAACCCATTCAAAGTACATGATGTACTGAAAGATGTTCAATTCCACTTGTTTGTTTACATAAGTTATGGTGCAGATATTGATTGCTACTATTATGGACCATCCTTCCATTAACAAACTTCTAAAATTGCTTCCACTATCAGACTTATCAGACTTGAGAACTATACCTCTCTCTCTCTCTAGGGGAGAGAACTATAGGATGCATTCTTGTGAACTTAGTGTTTGGTCTCCAGCTATTTAGAAAATCTGTAAAGATTTTTCACCAGATATTTTTTAAAAAAAACAATTTTAGTTTTACTTTTATTATTCTTGTGTATGAGTATGTGTGTGTTTTTTTAGACATCTTGAATGATCATCTAAAAAGAAAGGCAGGGATATAATCAAGCAAATAGATGACATAAAAAAATAATGTAGCAACAACTGAATGACTTAAAGTAAGAGATGTTCTCAAAAACAGTAGCTTCATTCTGCATTCTTTTCTTTCCTACAGTATTTAGAATCTGAGAGGTCCTTGGTGCTCTTTGAGTGTCAGGGTATCGATTAATCCCATCTTTGGCTCTGGGAAAAATCACCACGATGGATCGTGACTTATTACTTGTTGCAATATTCTGAAAAGAAATGCGAAGAAAAGTTTCTAATAAAACTCATTTATTTGTTATAAAGAAAATAAAACACCTCACTAACTAAGAAAAGTAATTGCTACATTTTTGAAATAATTCGGGTCAGTTGCTTTCCAGCAACCGGCACCGTGGCAAGAGAACAAAGGAAAAGAGTGTGAAGCAAGTGAAAGAATGCAGACATGCGTAGTAACTTTTGATAACAATTCTTGGCAAGGTACGGAAAGTCAGATAGTCCAGAAATAATTGGCTCAGCTGGTAAATAAAAGAACACAGTGACATTCAGTTTACTTGTTTTCTTGAAGACTTTTCATTACCCAAACTAGGTAACAGCATCAATGCTAGATGGGTTATGGGAAAAGAGATATTTGCTTGTAAACTTACAACAGCATGTGAAGAGCTATCAAACCTGTTTATAATTGCAATGAAAAGTGCAAGTCACCTTTTTATATGCCTTTTTTTATTTCCCTTTCCTTCTTTTTAAAACTTTAAAAACTTTTTCTTTGAATTTTTTTTCTTTTTGCTTTCCTTTCCCTTTCTGAGTTAAGTATGTATTTGTTTTTGTTAATGTAATTAAAATCTTAAATATAATCAAACATGCAGGAAAAGAAAAGTGGTCACAATAAAGGAAATTACCATGAAAGAAGGCATGGGGCAGTGGTGAAATCTAAAATTTGTTACTACCGGTTCTGTGGGTGTGGCTTGGTGGTGGGGTAATGTGACTGGGTGGGCGTGGCCAATTTTTTTTTTACTTTTAAACCATTTTTACATGTAAAACCATGTAAAAAAAAATGCTTTCAAAAGGCTCTGACGATCCCAGCTGAGTTGCCTGATTGGCAGCTGGGATCGTCAGAGCTTGGCTCGTCAGAGCCATTTAAAAGAAAAAAAGCCTCTGATGATCACGCGGCTCAGCTGGGCATGGGGGGCGGGGGCAGGGATTTTTGCTACTGGTTCTCTGAACTGCCCGCCGCCATCGCTACCTACTTGCCCAAGCTGGTCCGAACCGGGAGCATTTCACCCCTGGCATGGGTTTTTTTTTTGGGGGGGGGGGAGAGTAGGAAACAATAGTTTGATTATTGGGTGAAAAAAATTGGTAGCATCAAATTGAGGGGGTATGAGGATTCAAATAAATTATTAGAATTTGTTTTGAAAACTTTTAATCACTGCCCTAGCTTCCTTTTTCCTATAGTTTCCCAAAGGCAGACTGAATCAAAATTGGATAACACTGTCCAGGATGAAAAGCCTGTGTAAATGCTAAGAAAAGCTAAATGTGCTGTAAATCTCAGTGATAAATCATATGCATTAACTTTGAGAGAATTCAGAAGAATTTTGGAAATGTTAATTTACAGTTGATAAAGTTATTGAACATTCTGGATACAGGGCTGTTTCCACATTAAAAAATATATAAATATTGCTTTTCTGATAAACATGTTTATCAGCCTCATGTTCTTGCAAAGTATAATAAATTGGCTTTGAATATGGTAACAGCTGTCACACACTTTATAGATCTCATTGGAAATCACATACAACTCTTTCCACAGAAGAATGACAAATTATGGCATGTTATGGGAGTGTGTGTCAATGTCATAATATTTGAAAAACAACTCAAACTGGAAACTATTTCTGGATTTTAATACTATTATATACTGCATATGGACTTCTACCACATGCAGAGTTTAGGTTTGTTTAATGTGAGATTTTAATATCTAAATGTTTTATTTAATATATCAATAAAATAGCATTTTAGATTAAACAAATATAGTATTATAATTGATCATTTTGATTAATCACTCATATTATGCTGGTTATTAATTGTTAATCATTACATTTTTACTTAATTTTAACAATGTTCTTAAGTTTTAAATTAATGCAACACATTTTAAAATACAGACGTAAACTAATGATATTTGTTTTTATCTAATCATGTGTTTGTAAGTCACTTTCTTATTTATTTTTGCTTTTCTAATTATTCCTTTTCTTTCCTTCCTTCCTTCCTTCCTTCCTTCCTTCCTTCCTTCCTTCCTTCCTTCCTTCCTTCTTTCTTTTTCTTGGTAGTTCTCTATATGGGAATAAGGATCCCACCACATTTAGCATTGTTAAAGCATTGGCTCAGGACCTTGTTTTTTCCTTTTTATTGTTTTATTAAAAAATCTTGATGCATCATGTTATTTTAATACAATGATATGCAAATACTATAATTACATTCTTGATATCCTGTTATTTAGATACTATATACGTGTGCATGTGTGCATGTATATGAATAAAAGGAAAAATATATGAACAGAGCAGTTTTAACAAAATTAAAATACTAAGAAAAAAAAGGAAAAAGATACCAAAAAAGAGTTACTAAAAAACACGATATTATTAATTTTTGACTTCCTGCTTTTTGTTCATCTACTAATGCACAATATTTGTGGACATCTAGGAGTCCTTAGAAGCCAAACTGTAGGTGATTGATTGTATTCGCCATGCTGCATGTTGTGTTATATGTATGGAAACCATTCTTGCTTTAATGATGCCTCATTGTTTATCAAAATTGTGAAAAAACCCTGCATTGTTCCATGATTGAATGGCTGCCAATAAAGCTTTGCTATGCCAAAAAAGATTCTTAGGAAATTGTCTTACAACAAGATCCACCCACTCCAATATTACTACTGCTGACTAGCAGCTGCACCCAGAGTTTTAAGTTGTCAGACAATGAACCTATCATACCTGCCCACTACAACTGAACTATGGACTCTCCACTTTAAAACCTCTGGATGGTAGAGAAACTGGCCAAAGAGGTACCTAATTTATAGTCCAGGAGCAGACCAGAAGGAAGCCTTCCCTCTCATCCTCATTAAGGTTCCACACCAAGGAAAGTAACTATTCCAACCAAATAGTAGGTACTGTATGTGTTTTACAGTTTGGCTGGTAAGTTAAAGACCACTTGCCAATCATATCAAAATAGGATCCTCTTGTTTGTAGTATCTCCTACCATGTGATGGACACAGTTAAGAAGTGGTAATAATAATAATAATAATAATAATAATAATAATAATAATAATAATAATAATAATAATAATAGCCTTTATTGTCATTGCACATCATGTATACAATGAAATTGGTTTAGCCTCTACTGGTGCAATCCATAACAAAAAATACAAGACAACATGAATAGTATAGAAAATAATCCTTATACAAGTAATTGGGGGAAAAAAATCTAGCCGTATGTTTCCATAAGGAGTGATTGTGATTGTGTTTAGGAGTCTGACAGCCCATGGGTAGAAGCTGTTTTTAAACCTGTATATCTGGCTGGCTATACTTTGATGTCTTCTGCCCAATGGTAAAAGTGAAAAGAGACACTGGTCAGGGTGTGAATCATCCCTAAGTATCTTCCTTACTCTGCTGAAACAGCGAGAGGGCAACCAATGGTTTCTTGTGCTGAATTGATCACTCTCTGTAGTGCCTTCCTGTCCGCAGCTGTTAAACCAGTGTACCATGCTGTTATACAGTATGTGAGGACACTTTCTATTGTGGACTGATAGAAAGAAGTCATCAGCCATTGTTCCACCTGATTTTTCCGCAGGACTCTAAGGAAATGAAGTCTCTGTTGAGCCCTACTAACCACTAGGTTGTTTTTCCAGGTGAGATCTTGATTAATAAGCACTCCCAAGAATTTAAAAGTCTTCAACTTACAGCTGGTTGTTGAAATGTATGATGGGCTCAAAAAGAGTTGAAACCCATCATTAAATATATAACTGCCAGGCCACTCCCATGTTCAGGTGATCACATTTTGGGCACTTGGCAACCAGCTCATATTTACAACTGGTTGAAGCATCCCATGATCACACACATTTCTATTTTCTGACAAAAGACACTCATTGGATTAGCTGGATTTGGCTTTATGGCCACATGATTTGCTTAACAGTCATAGTAAAAAAAATGGTTGTAAAATTTGAGTCCAGCCATGTGGTGACTCATCTTTTGGCATGAACTGTGATTATTAATCAATAATTTATGTTAAAAATAAAATTTAATTTATTTTTCTATCTACTTGAAATATGAAGAGTATTTGCCCTATTGCAGTATTTTGCTTCATTTTTGTTACCTGTCCAAATGTTAGTGTTTGACTAGAAACTGAATATTTGGTATTGCAGAAGTCTATCAAGTATACAGTCTTTGGCAGTAATTTCCTTGGTTCTACTTCTTCAGATGTCTATGTGTGTATTTTGTTCATCTAATTTAGTATTTTCTTCTTCAAAACATGACATTTAAATCCATCACAGCTGCTTCAACAAATTCTTTAAAAAGCTACCGTGAAGAGTCTAAGCAGCAGTTTTCTAGATTTTAATTTAAGCATCAAAAGTCTTCAAGTAGTCTGATTCTTAGTTGTCACATTTTGCACCTTTAAAGGCCAAATGAATTCTATTGTTGCAAATGGTGCACGAGAAGTACCGAGTGACTGCTTTCATCTGGCAGATAGGATGTCACCAAGCTGTTGACACCTGGGCAAAAATAAAATCAGGCAATGGGAATAAAATGAACATAGGTTTGTTTATAAAAGTAGTAAAATTGCAGGCAGAGAATCATTGCAAAAGAAAAAGCATCTTTCTTTTCATATAAAAATGGGGTTTTATGGAATTTCTGGAATTCTTTTTAAACTGGAGGTGCTTTGGAAGGGTGACATGTGATATTGAAAACAATGAAAACAATGAAATATATATTTGTCTATGTAACTACACACACACACACACACACACACACACACACACACACACACACACACACACACACATATATATATATATATATATATATATATATATATATATATATATATATATATATACATTACTATTTATAGTGAGATTATGTACAACAAATATTTACAATGAATATATATTACATAATCCATCTGTTTACTCTGTGTCAAGGTTTGTCAGGTGAAAACAACCAGACCCTCTCATGAAGAGTTGAAGCTAACTACTTTATTAGGTTCTGCCTATAATACAGGTATCTTCACAGACTGTCAATCTTCTCTTAGGAACAAATAGATAACACTCCAAGGAACTTGAGGGATGGGTTAGTCCTGGCCCTTTTATGGTTGTGCAGTGACTTCAGGCTAACTCTGCACTTGAGCCCTCCTCCCTGCCAGATGGGGGGCTTTCTAAAAGGTTTCTTCCAAATTCTCTCTCCTAGAGGTTATCCATCTCTAGGTCTCCTACTTCCTCTCCCATTAACTTTATCTCCTTACCCCATTTCTGGATTTATCAAGAGAGAGTGAAAAGAAAGGAACAGGCTGGATTTACTGTGGTGCCTTCAACACAACTCGACTTTCTCCTGGATTTGCTCAGCCAAACACCTATGGGCGGGGGAGGAACCGCTCTCAGAGTCTACTGCCAATTGTTCCCCAAGAACCAAGGCTTCATGACAGGGGTGGGTTCTACTTACCTTTACTACCGATTCGCAACAGGAGCATGTTTGCTTGCTTGCTTTGTGCATGTGCGCACACGCACTGCACATGCGCAGAAGGTTCTGCACATGTGCAGATCATCCATTATGATGTCCAGGTGGGTGGACGGAGCCTCCTGGCACTTTTACTGCCAGTTTGCAAGAACCGGACAGAACTGGGAGCAACCCACCACTGCTTCATGAACAATGAAGGATTGATCACTTCATTCTCATCTTGTTTCGTGCATGCAAATGTTGTCATTTGGGTCTCTCATTTCCATTTTGGGTCTTGGGTGGAGATGTCACTTTTCTGGATCTTCCTTTCTCTTCCACACCACACTTCAGCATTGTTTGCCATGCTCTCTATGGATGCACACTATAGATTATACAAAATATTTTCATTAATAGAGTAACGGATGCTTTAAAAATGGGTTTAAAACCCTTTTAAAAATTGGACTTTTTTTTTTATTATAGACAAACATACACATACAAATATAGACGTTTAAACAAACTATACATAAACTAACTATACAATGAAATCAAGTCATAAAGCTTGAGCTTTGAAAATAGAGCTACTTCGGTAATTATATATCAATATATCTGTACATGTTATCCTTCATCATGTATCAATGTTTATATAACGATATTTCATTTTATTTCCTTGTTTTGGTATCATTGGGTGGTATTCCTTTATTTCGTGTTCTTTTTATCTAACCAGTTGTACCATTTTTGCCAAGTTAAGTAATAGTCTGAGTCTTCTTTTCCCTGTATTTCTTTGGTCAGTTTATCCATTTCCGCACATTCCATTGTTTTTTGTATTATTTTTTCTTCTGGTGGCGTATCTTCCAATTTCCACATTTGTGCGAAAACGATTCTAGCAGCGGTTAGGATGTGTATTATTAAGTATTGTGTCTCTTTTTTATAGTCCTTTGTCAGTATTCCTAATAGGTATGTTTCCGGTCTGAGGGGCACTTTTTGGGTGGACTTTTAAACAAATGTTAGTGCATTCAAGGTCTTTAAAAAGAAGATCCTGAAACTGGCCTGCTATTACTAAGAGAGCTTTCTCATTCATCCCATCCATTTTACCTCCCATGCCATAAAAGCAGATTATTTCTGGACTGGCTTAGAAGAACAAATCTTATTAAACTGAGATGTACAGAGCATTCTACTTTCCTCATACATGCATTGAAACTGAAACTGAAAATTTCCTGGGCTAATTAATCATAGTTTCCCAATGGATCCAAACCAGAATACCACAACACCAGGAACAGTACTACCAGGAATTTATAACAGTTTCAGACCCAAATGGTTTGTTCTCAATCTAGTAACCACAACTTTCTGACTTGAGTTTAATAGGAAACAATCATTCATGAAAACAGGAATTGCTTTGCTATATACCAAGAAAGGTGGAGACGTGGGATAATGTGAAAATAATACATGCGGACGTAAGGGATGTAAAGATTTAAGAAGCAGAAAGAGATGCTACCCCAACTAAAAGAAAAAGAAGAAAGAAATCTGCCTGGATTTTGGTTTGGTGGAGAAGAAATCTGGAACATCTATGAGCAAATCTGAATGAATTGTTGATTCTCAAGTAATTATGTAATCCTAGTATACCACCAATCTGTATATTCACAAACAATGTTCTGCTTTGTGTTTCTACTTTTTCTGATAATAACAACTATATGGTCTGATCCCTGGGTATCAGAAGAACCACATTTTGCAGCTAGAATAGACTAAATCAGTAGACTTTTCCTTGGGGGAACGTTGATATATTCCTTTTTCCTGAAGTGAGAGGGTTAAGGCACTGTTTTTCTATTGCAGCAGCTACTCTATAGAACAACCTCATCATGGAGATCAATGCAACTTCTCTGGATATTCATTCCAGACATTTCTGAAGACAAAATCCTTCTAGAGAGCCTTTTAAATTAAGCATTTCCCTTTTGAGTTTTTTGTATGGTTGGTTTTGATTTTTTTCCCTTTGGAGAATTTCTTTATTGAAATATTATTCTTATTACTGTAGATATTTTAGGGTATAAATAGCGTGTTAGTAGATTATGGACGGGTCATACATTGAATGAAAGAATTCAGTATTATTTAAGATAAACTGCATGGAGCTTCTCTATCATAATATACACATGTAGCATAGCATAGTATTACAACTTGCAGCTATCTTATGGTGTGTCTCATTATTAAACCTGATCAAAATTCTGCAAAAATATGCACAATTTACTCAGCTGCTCCTTTTGGGAGAATAAGTTGCCAGACACAACCAGCACATTTTGATAATTTTGCAGATCTGACTGTATTAGCTTCTAGACTAGCTGATCCGGATCATGTGTTATTAATCAGGCCTGGAGGATAGTCGGTGGTTAACACAGCAAGGCCCAAAGATGCAGCTCATTCAGTTTATTAACTTCTAGGAACTCATTGTCATAGTGCCCAGGAAATTTCTAGTGACATTTTGTACCTGTAATACTCCTTAACAATGATTTTGATTGCTGGGATTACATTATTGTTGTAGTGGGTATTGATATAGGGGAAAGAAAAGAAAGGGGGGAGGGAGAAATATCTGTGATGGATCACAGCTTGAGGCAACTAAGGAAGGTAGACCTTCATTAGCAACAAGATACTAGCATCTGTGCACAGTTTTTTTGAAAGTGTTATGTAGTTTTGTGATTACTAATACATCTATCTTTTGGCAAGCTGATCTGTGCAGTAGTCACACCTGCTAGGGAGAAAATTCTACTATATTGGGTAGAGTTTTTCTGAGTTACTGATGAATAATGTGCACACACAGACACACAACAATCAATGTATAGTGAGTGAGATGCTGAATCAATAGGGAGACCAATATTTTAATCCTTTCTTAGTCATGGGAATTGCTTGAATGACTCTGGGCCAGTCACACTCCCTCAGCTGTAGATTGGGAAGTTAAAGTCAAAACAAATATCCTTATACAACCCACACTGGACCATCATGATAAATTACAATCTATAACCTTCATTGAAAATACCATTATTTTTCAGTGGATTGATTTGGGGTAATAACAATAATAATAATCCTTCAAGGTGATAACATCAAGCACACTGAAGTCCAGAAGAAGGTAAAAGTAAATACATCAAGAGAGTGAAGAAGATCTTAAAGTCAAAACTGAGTGGCAGGAATACCATCAAGACCATTAACATCTGGGCAATTCTAGACATTAAATATACAGCTAGAATAGTGGACTGGACTCAAGCAGAACTTAAAGCCCTGGATAGGGAGATCTGAAAAATAATGACAATGAATCATGCTTTTCATCCATGCAGTGATGTTGGCACTCTACTTATCAAGGAAAATAGATGGGCATGGAATGTGACAGATACACCAAACAGTTGAAGAAGAAAAAAGGGCATTAGAAGGATATCTGAAGGACAGTGACGAAGATTCATAAAAGTTAGTATAACAGGAAAGTTACCAAGTATTGGAGAGACCAAACTGGCCCACAAGAATGCCAAATGATGGCTAGAACAGAGACATGGCAAGACAATGTATTACATGGCCAATACATTGGGAGAAATATATATCAAGCAAAGCACATAACAAGACCTGGACTAGACTAGACTAGACTAGACTAGACTAGACTAGACTAGACTAGACTAGACTAGACTAAACTAAACTATAGACTAGACTAGACTAGAATTTTTTATTGGCCAAGTGTGATTGGAAACACAAGGAATTTGTCTTGGTGCATATGCTCTCAGTGTACATAAAAGAAAAGATACGTTCATCAAGAATCATAAGGTACAACACTTAATGATAGTCATAGGGTACAAATAAGCAATCAGGAAACAATATCAATATAAATTGTAAGGATACAAGTAACAAAATTAGCTAATAGCTAATTAAATAGCTAAGAACAGAAAAAATAAAAAAGGAGACAGAAATTTCTGTCTGGCTGTGTAAGAGTAAGCTTAAGAACAAATGCACACAAAGCCAGAACTAATAATTCAACAATAGACAGCAACTACAATCTGCAAAGAATGTGAAGAAACGGTGGGCCACCTGGTTAGTGATCAGAAGAAAATTGTGAAGACTGACTGCAAACAATAGCATGACAAAATAGCATAACTGGGGCATTGGAATATCTGGGAGAAATACCATTTGCCTGCAAGCAAGAACTGGTGGGACCACAAAATAGTTAAAGTTATGGAAAATGAAGAAGTTAAAGTGGTCTGGGAGTTTGAGCACCTGCCACATAACAACCCAGATTTAAAAATTGTTGATAAGAAAGACAAAAGATGTTTGGATAATAGATATGGCAATACCTGGAAACAAAAAAATAGAAGAGAGAACTGGAGAAGAAAGCAAATCAACAGTGAAAGACTTTTGGCTCTGTTGAACTCAAGCAGCACCATTGCAAAACATTATGTGATTAAATACACTGTAGCCATCAAAAGCCAATTTCCTATTTCTCAAGATTCCTACATGATACAGTCATCCTGAAGTTATATTTGTGTTCTGTTTGAAGGGGTCTATCATACTCACCAAACTTTTGAAAAAAAATGTTGTCTAGTGATTAAACAATATCTACCTCTCTCGGATTCTTGGGAAGGACTCAATAGGTGAATGAAAATGTCATATCTAGTCTGAACATCTGATTGACTATGACATCAGCCATAATAATATGCCTAAAGACTATCAAAACTTTTGATTATAACATTGTGTACACTACACATTATATGTGTAGTTATTCCTGTTTATCTGTTCTGAACTTGCTGCCAATCTGGTCATTCTTCTCCTCCTTCTCCACATGCTCTTACATTCTGAATTCTACTTTGGCCTTGACCCCCTGCCCCCCACCCCCCAAAAGGGGGTGAATAATATGATTTTTGCCTGGAAAACCTCCCCTTAACAAGACTGAGAGGTCTAAAGAATTGAAAAGTACCTATGACATATTGCAAAAAAGCCACTGGGTGCATTCCTCATAAAACAGCAGCCTACAGAGGCTCAGTAGGAATCAGATATATACAAATACTTCAGAAGGAGAAGCTGAACTTGTATGGGAATCTGGGTTTCACTGCAAATGCTAAGCACAGATTTTAAAAATGACCAGAAAAAACACTGTCTTCACACAAGAAGCAGCCATTTTATGTTCCAACATTTAATTTCTCCCAATAGAACCTAAATAATGCATTTAATGATCTTAAATGGCTTGTGTGTATTGGAAAGAAATGGATTAGACAGTTTGTTTCTTCTGCTACATAAAAATAAGTTGTGATTTCAGATGTTACTGCGACATGCCACCATTTTAAAGTACATGTACATCATTTCCTTGACATATTATTGAAAATGCTCCTTATCTTTCAATTACTCAAAAATATTATGACATAAACAACTGTAGTGCTTCACCACTGCTTTGTCAACTCTTGTATAAAGTTTCATTACATCATATTTCATACTTCCTGTCTTTTTTCCTGTCTGACGGAAGGTTTTGCTGATAGAACCATTTTATAGAGAAGGTAAAGAGAAACTTCTAATGTTTCCTAATTGCTGGTAATTCACAAATAAACAGAATAATTTCATAATTATTCAATTTCATTTTCCATTTTTTCATGGCACCCTTTTTCCTCTCAATCTTTCTTCATGGGTCTGCTTTTTTATATATATTTTACAAGTAGTATGATGTAAAATGAAATTGGTTTCGTTATTGTTCTAACAAGCCACTCTGGTCAAAAAGTCAAATAAGACAAAATAATAATAACTAATAATAACAATTAATAATAATAAAAATAATTAATAATTAATAATTAATAATTATAAATAATAATAATAATAATAATAATAATAATAATAATAATAATAATAATAATAATAATAATAATAATAAATAATAATAATAATAATAATAATCGTGTGTTCCGATTGTAATTGGAGCCCTCGGAGCAATACCCAAAGGGCTACCGCGCTATTTAGAAATTCTAAATTTGCCGGACTTGAACATTTTGACTCTACAAAAAACCACCTTACTCGGAACAGCTTACATCCTCCGACGATACCTTAACAGTTCCTAAGTCCTTGGTTAGGACTCGAGCTGCTGAGCTATTAACCAGCCTCAAAGGCTGTGAATCTCACTAAAGATTAACCAATAAATAATAATAATAATAATAATAATAATAATAATAATAATAATAATAATAATAATAATATCATATAGTCAACTTTGATTTAAAAATAAAACACTGTTTTGTACTTTGATGTTTATTCCTCAAATTTATAATGTTTGACTAGAATGTGGCAACCCTGAAGTGTTTGTTTTTAATCTTGAAAGTATGATGCATTATATAGTATTCTTGGTCTAATGATATATATTCTAATTATGAAACTGATTATACCAGGGGTGTCAAACCCAGGGTCCAGATCCAGCCCACGGGGTGCTTAGATTTGGCCCATGGGGCAGTCCTGGAAACAGCAAAGGACCAGCCCGTAGTGCCTCTGCCAGTGAAAATGGAACTCAGGAGGGCAGCCCTCCTGAGCTCCATTTTCACTGGCAGAGGGTTTCAGGAGGCTGTCACAGCTGAAAACGGAGCTCAGGAGCCCATTTTCATTGGCAGAGCATTCCTACCACCACAGGCACCCCCGACACAAGTAACATCGAGCTGGCCACACCCACCCTGGCTCCCCAAAGTCAAACACAACTCTGATGCGGCCCTCAAATGTAATCAAGTTTGACATCCCTGGATTATACTGTACAACTAAGTAAGCAGAGCAGTGGAATATTGAAGTTCCATGAGAAGGTCTCTCTTTTCAAGGCAAATTACGATGTACAGGGGTTACTTGAAACCAAATATTCAATCTACCAAGCCATTTCTCACGGGCTCCTTATTTACATTTCAGTGAAACTCTCCTCCCTTGCAAGTTTTGAACACAATTCCAATTATAGTGTAGCAATAGGGAAAGATAAATAATTTAGAAATGCATATGTGAGTCTTAGAGGCATATGCAATTGATTTTATATATAATTTAATTATCAATGCTACTGTTTCACTTCTGCCTCAATATATAGAACAACATAAGGCAGAACAACAGTCAGGCAATTATTTCCCCCCTAGTTATTAGTATCTCATCATTTCTCAAAAAAGCTCAAAAAACAATGTATGGCCAAGTTTGCCTTACTTCTGACCAATAAGACCCAGGGAAAATTTAGGTGATTTCTGATCAGATTCCAATTTTTCCAGATTTCTGCTATAACCTAATTTCCAGCAACTGATGTTATTATTTGTGGTTCTTTTGCTTTTTTCTAAATTTGCATTTTTCTATACTCCTTTTAAAAACAAGTAATTGCAAATATTTTTTTCCAGATATATGTTGTTTTCCTTAAGAGATACACTTTAGGGCACATTTTTCTTAAGATACTAAATGTACACACTTTCCCCTGCTTTCTCTTTAGACTGCAAATGGCAACATTAAAAAAAAAAACATATCTGTTGGCATGTAATTTGTGTTCAGAAGTACAAAATGAGAAGTCCATATTAAAGGTTTAACCAAATAAATGCCTTTGTCTGACTCTTCCTACATCAGATGCAGTAGTGGGTTTCAATTGTAGCCGCTACTGGTTTGCTCGTGGGTAGGTGGGCACACGCAGGCATGTGTGATGCTTCTGCGCTTACGCAGAGACATCCGGGTGGGTGGGAGGAGCTTCCCGCTGCCAACGCTACTGGTTTGCGCAATTTGGGATGAACCGGTGGCAACTCACCACTGATCAGATGCACATGACATATATTAAGGGCAACAAGGGCCTTACTAAAGCCTTTGCAGTTTGCTCTGCAATTGAATTTTCTCAGCCAGTATGTTTGTTATGTGAAAAAAAAATACATAGCATAACTTCACAACTGACATTCCCAGACACAAGCTGTTTAGGCATTTGCCATTTCAGCAATATCCATAATTATCTGCCAAGTGTTTGTGATTCTCAGACAGTATCGTGTTAATCTATTTGGGAGACATCCAAGTCACATCACAGCAGATAAATTATGTGCTGAATTTCAAGCTTACTTCAACCAGGAGAGGTATGGTGAACCAAAGGTGGTTCCCAGATAAAAAGAGAACAGGAAATTCTCCATTTGTGCTCTGGATGGCTGTTCCTCAAATGGAATCTTCAGGACAACAGTTTTCTGTTGGTTTAAATACTGAGAGACAACAGGATTAGCCTTCTTGCTCACAACTGCAACAGAGACTTTAAAGGACACCAGGTTCACAAATCTTACTTTTTAATCAGTTTATAATCACTGTTCAAAATAAAAGGAAATAATATAGTTTATCTGATCTTGGTTAAAATATAATATGTTGTTACTTCTGGCCCTTTTTGGACTTTCTGCTGACACCAGAACTGAAAAGATGATGTTTTACAGATTTGTTTATATATAAGAGATGGAATATCAGACAAGGAAATATTGTTTGTAGCTTTAGAGAGGGTGAAGAGTTACTAAATATAAATAGTTTAGTAACTTTTTAATATAAAGTGACTTTTTCTTATATTCTTATTTTTTTCCTTTTTCCTTTTTTTCTCTTTCTTTCATTCTTTCTTCTTTTTCTCTTTTTCCTTGCACTTTCTCTTACTCCTCTCTATTTTTTAAAAGTTTACTTTGTGCTAGATTTTACTACTGTAATCAACATTCTTAATAAATATTATATACAAAAAAGAAAAGAAAAAGAATTATGTGCTGAGTCTCCTGCAATTGGTTGTGTGCTGATCTTCTTCTAGGCTACCATTGCAAATAGTGAAGATACATAAGGAATAGGATGCAAACCTGCTTTTGCATCGGCCACTTCCATGTTGCTATGTTGCTGGTTTACTCAACCACTCTACTTTTTTTGTAATCTGTACAGTGAGACCATGGAGAAACTGAAAGCTAACCTTTATTGAATAGAATGTTTACCACTCCACCTTGGGAATGAGATTAAAATCTTAGAATAGATTAGTTTTGTCTCCTGGCACCCAAGATGCAACAGAAATAATATTGGCATGGTATTTCATGATCTGCTTTCCTACTCTGTTCTGATGTCACTCGTGAAGTTTGTTGGTCACTATTACTTTGGTTACCAGATTAACACTTTCTAGAAAGTGAGATCTTTTGTGTGGTAGTAGAACTATATATTCTGATGTCTTCTATTACACAAATTCATATAGTATAGATGAGGATATTTGCATTATTGCATCACCAGAGGTGATGAATCTGTTCAAAGAGGTGACAGGGTGCAATACTTTGTCAAGATTACCTAAAAGAAGGGGCAAGTGACAAACATGCATTGTGACTCGAACTTGGTCTCTTACATATTTGTTTACAACATCATGGCCCAGATATGAAACAGTGTTGCTTACATAACGATATCACAATACATCTTTCATCATTTTGGACTCACCACGACTAGGAAAACACCCATAAGGGCAAATAAGCAAGGCATAACTATAGAGAAATGGTCAACCAGAGCACTTAGTTACCTTGAATGAGGTCATGTGAGCTGGTTTAAAATTTTTAACCGGTTAATTTTATAGGTAAGGGGTTTAAATTGGGGAAGCCAAATTGATTTAATTATGTTTTAAATTATTTTAATTTTCATACTGTATGTATTTTAATCTTGGCTGTTCACTGCCCTGAGTCCTTCGGGAGAAGGGCGGTATAAAAATTTGATAAATAAATAAATAAATAAATAATAATAATAATAATAATAATAATAATAATAATAATAATAATGATGATGATGATGTATAAACCTAACCAGCAGGTCCAATTATCTTACTTCCATTTGTTTTGTAACTTAGTACCAATGGTGAAATGTAAAATTTGTTACTACTGGTTCTGTGGGCCTGACTTGGTGGGGGTGGTAATGTGACTGAGTGGGCATGGCCAACGTTTTTTTTTTAACTTTTAAAACCATTTTTTCTACAATCTCTTCAGCCAAAAAGGTTGTAAAAAATACTTTTAAAAGCCTCTGACGATCCCAGCTGAGCTGCCTGATTGTCAGAGGCTTTTTTTCTTTTAAAAACATTTTTTTTACAACCTCTTCGGCTGAAGAGGTTGTAAAAAAAATGCTTTTAAAAGCCTCTGACGATCTCAGTTGAGCCATACAATCATCAGAGGCTTTTTTTTTTTTAAAGCATTTTTTCAGCCGAAGAGGTTGTAGGAAAAATGCTTTTAAAAATAATTTTAAAAAAGCCTCTGATGATCGTGCAGCTCAGCTGGGCATGGGGGTGGGGCGCAGAGATTTTTACTACCGGTTCTCCGAACCACCCACCGCCATCGCTACCAGATTGGGCGATCCAGTCCAAACCGGAGCATTTCACCCCTGCTTAGTACCCAATTTTATATTTTATTTTCATTTTATTCAAGTTCACAATCATTTATTTTATCAAGAGTTTTCTTGCAAAGAATCCTTCCTTGCCCCTCCTTGTTCCTCTTGTCTCACTGGACAAACTTCTGCACTGCAGCATACAGCACCGGTTTCTCTATTTTTTCAGTCTATCCTGAGATGATGATCCCTTGAACAAGGAGGCATGTGAAATTGCAGCTTCCAGTTTTTATCAAATGCTTAATGAGGGCTAGCAAATTGGAAAGGTTATAGGTTTGTTCCCTTGATTGGAAGAAAAATAATTGACATCCCTCCCACACAAAAACAGAAATAGAAATAAAGGCAGTCAGTGAGGTTAATGTGTCTGAGAGGTTTCTGTGAAGCACATGCTTAATGCTTGCATCTGAATTGAACACTACAGTTTTTCTTGTTTCAAAATCCAAATTAAAATAATATACATTAGTGAATAACATTCACTTCTCTCCCCTTTGAAGATTTTTGTCTTTTGTGTTGTGTATTTTTTTTTCAAGTAAAAGGGATGATATTCTTCATGCCAAGAAGCACTGTGGTTTCATATTATTTACACGCAGACCTCTTCAGCTATCATATTTTTATTCCTGTGGTAGCCTAGTTGAAGAAATTGGTAACAGTGAAATCATAAAAATTGCTGTATTTAATGCCTGCATGAATCTTGTTATGAAAGTAGCAAAAAGTACTGTTGCTTTGGACTGCTGATCTATATGTGAACACATAGATCAGAGGCTAAATGATGACTTGCTTCTGACTGGTTACATGCTATCCACTAAATTCAATGTTTTGTTAACCTGCAGAGGAAGGTCAGTAGAACAATTTAAGGCTTATTCACTACAACACTCTTATGACATCACTTCCTACAGAGTGTCATGAGCTGGAGGGAAGCATTTGTATTTGTATTTGTATTTGTGACTGGGCATTGGCTTCTATGCATATTGTCACATATGAAACATAGATTTTCTCCTACAGAAATTAAGAAGAATATGCCAAGGTCAGTACATCAACATTGGCAAGGATTATCTGAAATGCTCACATAATACCTGAATTGTGTTTAGGAATTGAACAGCAGATAGCGTCTGTAAAGATGAACATATTACCAAGACTCCTATATCTCTTCCAAGTGATACCAATTGGTCCAGGAAAAGATTTCTTCAAGGATCTCAACAAGACAATAATGAAATACATCTGGCAAGGAAAGAAAGCTAGAATTAAAATAAGATGCTTACAGGACACAAAGGAGAAGGGAGGCCTAGGTCTACCAGACTGGGAGCTATATTACAAGGTGGCGGCATTGAATTGGATCAGAGAATGGATAGATCTATCAAATAGGAGAACACTATACTTTGAGTCGAGGTTGGCATGCCTTTCTGTGGGAAGGCACAGACTTCTGTGGGAAGGCACAGACAAGCAACATCCGTACGTCCAGAGACATGTAATAAGAGGTGCACTATATAAAACATGGCAAGATATCAGAAGGCAACACTATAGTAAAATCCCACGATGGTTGTCACCTATGGAGGCGCTAATTTATCCAAACACTATAGAAATAGGAAAGATGCGGAAATATCAAGAATTGTTGAGTAGTGAGGGAGACCTATTTACGAGACAAGAACTGGAAAGACGAGGCATTATGATTGATTGATGGCCATATCTTCAAATTGAGTCAAAATATACAGCAGACCGGAGACATTATGATTTTCAAAGCCAACCAAGTGAACTAGATAAAATTTTAAAAGGCACAGATGAGAAAATAATATCTAAAATTTATGGATATTTAATAAGGTATAAATTAGAGGAGGAAACAGTGAAAGAAAACATGGTAAGCTGGGCAAGAAATATAGGTCACAATATAGAGTTAGACAGATGGGACAAGCTATGGGCAGAAAATTATTTATTTATTTATTTATTATTGAATTTCTATACCGCCCTTCTCCCTGAGGACTCAGGGTGGTGTACAGCCAAAATTAAAAAACATGCAGGACAAATATTAAAAAACAATTAAAAGATATATAAATTTGGCCCAATTAAAACTCATTACCAATTAAAACGTTTAAAACATTTAAAAACAGTTAAAAATTTCATCTTAAGCCAGTCCGGCTTGTTTGAACAAATGGGTTTTAAGGGCACGACAGAAGGCACTGAGGTCCTGGATTCTCCTTATCTCTGGGGGGAGCTGATTCCAGAGGGTAGGTGCCCCCACAGAGAAGGCTCTCCCCCTGGGGGTCACCAGCCTACACTGTCTGGCTGATGGCACCCTGAGGAGGCCCTCTCTGTGGGAGCGCACGGGTCGATGGGAGGTCGTCGGTAGCATCAGGCGGTCTCAAAGATAGCTAGGCCCTATGCCATGGAGCGCTTTGAAGGTGATAACCAGCACCTTGAAGTGCACCCGGAAAACCACCGGGAGCCAGTGCAGCTCGCGCAGGAGATGACACTGTCGATTCCATACAAAGAAAATTTATACAAGATATTTTATAGATGGCACCTTCCTCTGGCACGTTTGGCTAAAATGTTTCCAAACACATCACCAATGTGTTGGAAGTGCAAGACACAAATGGGGACATATTACCATCTCTGGTGGTCTTGCAGGAAGGCACAACGCTACTGGCAAGAGATTAAGAGAATAATCGAAGAAACAACGAGGCAAAGTGTAGAAATGAAACCAGAATTCTTTCTATTTGGAATGACTACACTACAGTGTACCAAGGAGATAAAATATCTTACCATCCACATATTGACAGCGGCACGTATAGTGTACGCTCAGAATTGGAAATCCGAGATAATACCAACAGAAGAAAAAATAATAACAAAAATAAATGAATGTGCAGAGATGGATAGGCTCACAAAAGAGCTCCAAGATAAAGAGAACACTGACTTTTATTTAGTTTGGCAAAAATGGTACACATGGTTAGAAAGAAGGATAGGGCCAACAACATAGGACATTAGGAGAACATAACTCAAGAATTGTAGAAATAGATACATGAGATGAGCCGTAGGATTGTATAAATAAATGGTTAATATGTTTGTAGAAAGATACTGCTGAACTTCAATGAATATATTAAGGTATAAGCAAGTAAATTTGTAAATAGTATGATTAAGGAAAATTGGTTAAATGGACATTAATCACCGATGCAAAGGTTTTCTAGAAGTTAGTCGATTGACTCTTTGTTAATGTATAAGTGTTTACATGTATTTGTGTTTTACGTTTGTTTATGTTAATAATTTTTTTTTTTAAAAAAAGGAATTGAACAGCAGAAATCTCAATTAAAACGGTGTTTTGTTGTTTACAGCCCAGCATCTTTGTTTTTAACAGCAATCTGACATAGAGAAGCACAGCAGGAAATATTTATCTAACAACTGTCATCTGTTGCATCGTTATATTGCTACCATCCATTCTCCATTGAGGGTGGAGACAGCAGCCAGATGTGGGTTGTGCTCATTGGACAGAGGTTGGACTGAGCCTGTAAAATCTTCTTAAATGCTTCCCCTGTTGCTAAGGCACCCAGTTTTTTGCTCAGTCGTCAGACTGGACAGTTGTGTGGAAAGTGTTCTCTAGTACTATTGCTTTCTGATTGATTCTGGACTTTTGACTTGGATTCCTTATTGACTATTCTTTAGCCTTCTGGATTGGATTAGGTGTTTATTTCTTTCAGCAGCTCCCTGGAGCTGCTGAGTTTTTCTCTCTTCAGTTGCTGTCAGTTCCAACTAAACGGTTAGTCAGACCTTTGGAGGAGCCTTTCGCTCCCTTTCTGGGGGAAGGGGTTGTTTTCTTGCCCTTGAAGGGTTAAGCTACTGTTTACATGAATTTTGGTGCCTGTGGAGCCTTGCGCCCCCCCTCCTAATTTGAGACCAATTCTCCCTTAAAATTATTTGTGGAGTCTAGCGCTTTCCTGGGATAGCCGCTTGTCGGCGATTAGTTTCCCTCCTTCCCTTGCTGCCCTTGGAGCCTAATTATTAACAAAGGGTTCTTTAGGACTCTATTTCTTCGAACGCTAGTCGTTCTGTGCCCTCTCACCGGTCAGGGCTCGAAGCTGGAGTTTGGAGCTTCGGCGGCTGCCGCCTTTGTACCTCAGCTGTTGGGCGCGAAGCGGAGCGGCGCGCTCCCGGCATTAGCCGCTTGTCGGCTTTACTGACGAACAGCTTCCCTGAGCTTTACTGGATGCTCCTTCTAGCATCTAAAGGGTCTTCTGGCTCTTCTCCAGCTCTCTCTCTCTCTCTCTCTCTCGAGTATTTGCGCTGAACGTATTGTCATGAAGAAGAGCCTTGCGCTCTAACGGCTTTCTCTGGGACGCCATTTTGAAATTAGGACCTCGAGCCTTCCCTCAGTTTACGGGCTCCATTTTTGAAGGCTAGCTTCAAGGGAGGGCGGAGCTTACTGGGCGCCATTTTGAAGACTAGACCCAAGGGAGGGCGGAGTTAGCAAGGCTCTGATCAGAGCCTCCTCCTCCCTTGCCTGTTAGAGGTTTGTTTTTGAGCATTGGAACTGACATTTTAAAGGGATATTTAGAAGGTTTTTTTTTTTTTTCCTGACAATTCTATCCTTGCTGTCTTCTGATTGTCTTGGTCTGTTCTTGGGATTTCCCAGCTTCTACAGCTAGTTCTTAATTGTATAGTTGAGCCTACCTTTTCTGGTTGTTGTGTCCTTAATCATGCCTAAAGCGCAATCTAAATCTAGGCATGGCCGGAAGGCCTCGGTCCGTGAACAGTCCGAGGCTTCCTTGCGAGACAACCATGCTCAGGCTCTCGGCGAAGGGTTGCGGGCACCTGCCTTTTCCGCCAAGCAATCCTCGTGACCTTCCAAGGCGCCCAAGTCACAGGGTAAACCTGCCAATGAGGTGTCCAAAAGGCAGACAGTTAATAGAACCCCTATAGATAGAACTAAGGGTTCTTCTGAGAACTGGAGACGAGACGTCTCTTTGACTCCGGATCAAAGGTCTTTGCAAGACTTTCAAATAACGGTCCCTTCAACAGAAGTCTGGGGGTCAGCGCCCTTGCCAGGGGTTCGTTCTCCAGTGGAGTCTAACGCTCCCTGTCTCCCAACGGTTCACCCTCCTGTCACTTCTGCTCCGGTCCGAGCCTCTATGGAAGCCGGCCCGGCCTCAGGTCACCCTCCGGGCAATTGGCAGCCAGAGGACATTCAACGAATGATTTCTGTTGCTGTCCATCAGTCTTTGTCCACCCATTTTAAGCCTGCTCCGGGTCCGTCCCCTTCTAACGCGGTCCCTTCAGAACCGGCTGCTTCTATGTGTGAGTTCGATATGGAGGATGCCATCTCTCTAGCAGGCTCTGATTCTCCGTCTGTTTCCAGGGTCAGTGATCACTCCAAGGATGTGATCATGGAGCCCCAGGAGCCAGAGCTGTCAGAAGATGAAGGTTTGCCTCCGGACCAGCCTGCCTTCACTGGCCTTTTTCCCCAGGCTCTTTTTAAGTCTCTGTTGTTTAAGGCAGTAAACACAGCTCAACTGGGACCCACTTCTCTGCCAGAGCTCCCTCTATCTGCGGGCTCTTTGAATCCGTTGTTTGCCGAGCAACCAAAGGCAGTGACAGCCATCCCTACACCTCCGCTTTTCCTAGAGGTCATCCAAAAGCAGTGGTCTGCTCCCTCCTCGGTTCCAGTGCTAACCTCCACTGACAAAAGAAATTTCATAGTTTCTTCGGATCTAGAGTCCCTGCTTCAGGTTCCCTCAGTGGATGCTCCCGTTGCGGCTTTGCTCTCTTCTTCTTCCATTCCTGGTAATCCAGAGGAGGGCCTTCGTCCTGAGGAACGTAGAGCAGAACAGGTTCTTCAGAGGGCCCATCTAGGTGCGGCCTGGGCCATTAAATCGGCTTCCACCACATCGTTTTTTAATCGTACAACGATACTGTGGCTTAAACAATTACAGGAAAAGATGTCTTCTGAGGACTCTAGGCTGAAACAGGACTTGAATAAAATCATAGCTGCAGTGCAGTTCTCTGCAGATGCCACCTTGCATGCCACTCGATTTGCAGCCAAGTCTCTGGCTTCTTCCATTGCGGCCCGCCGTCTAGTGTGGCTTCGCCATTGGCAGGCTGATGCGAGGCATAAATGGCGACTTACTTCAGTGCCTTTCTCAGGGTCAAAGCTGTTTGGCAAACACTTGGACAAGTTTCTTGTTGAGACCAAAGATAAAAGGAAAGTCTTACCAGCTGTTTTCTGTAGGGGGGAGCCTAGGGTTTTTCCATATCCTCGTTCTCAATTCCATCCGTCGGAAGGGGGCACGGGTCCCCACAGTAGCACGGGTAATTTCTACCCTGGGTTTTCAAATTTTAGGCAGAGGAATTTTCAGGAGAGACCAGCTAGGGGGAAGAATTTTAGTTCCCGGCGGCCCTTTCAAGGTGGAGGGGGTCGTTCAATCCGTCGCCGGCATTAGTAGTACCGGGGATCCTCCCATTGGCGGACGATTGGGCCTCTTCGCCAAGGTTTGGGAGGGTACTACTTCAGATTGCTGGGTCCGGGCTTCCATCTCGTCTGGACTGGCCATTGAATTTGTCTCCACCCCTCCTATGTCCTTTATCCGATGTCCTCTGTCCCACATGACCGAACATCAAGCCCGCATGGACTTGGCTATCCATCATCTTTTGGTCATTAAGGCTATTCAGCAGGTTCCCCGCGATCAGGTGGGACAAGGGTTCTACTCCAGGGTTTTCCTGGTCCCTTAGTCATCGGGTGGGTGGAGACCTATTCTGGACCTTAAACGATTGAACCAGTTCGTGGTCTATAGAAGGTTCAAAATGCAATCTTTGTCCTCAATTCTGGCCGGCGTACGGAGGGGCGATCTCCTCTGTTCAATAGATCTCACGGAGGCTTACCTCCATATCCCCATTCGCCCTTCTCATAGGCGATTCCTTCGTTTTTCTTATGCTGAGGTTCACTACCAGTACAGGGCTCTGCCCTTCGGTCTTTCCTCCACACCCCGTAGTTTCACCAAGATTTTGGCGGCCTTAGCGGCCCATCTCAGGCTTCAAGCCGTGCGTCTCCAGTGCTATCTGGATGATATACTTATTATGTCATCTTCCCATCAGCAAGCCATGTCTGATCTTCGTCTTACGATTCAGACACTGGCGTCACATGGTTTCTCTGTTAACATTGAGAAGAGCCATCTAACTCCCTCTAATAGGATCCTTCATTTGGGGGCTATTATTGACTCGTCCCTGGGTAGGGTTTTCCTTTCCCCGGACAGACAGGCTGGCTTAAAATCCATGGTGGCCAAGGTGTTGAGAGAGAGAAGGGTTTCTCCTCTTTTTCTATCCAGACTACTAGGGAAGATGGTTTCAGCCATCTCCATCGTCCCATGGGCCAGGTTACATCTTAGAGACCTTCAATGGTTTCTCTTACCTTTTCAGAAAGCGGGCAAGGGGTCCTCCTTGACCAAGGTGGCAGTTCCACGGGGAGTGCGGTCATCCCTTCGCTGGTGGACATCTCCGGCGCTCTCCAAGGGCTGTCTATTCCTGGAACCCCAGAGGGTAACAGTCACTTCTGACGCCAGCAAGTCCGGCTGGGGGGCCCACTGCGGGACACACTTCGCGCAAGGGACCTGGTCTTCCGTGGAGGGGGCCCGCAGCATAAATTGGTTAGAGCTGAGGGCAATTTACCTGGCTCTTCGGGCTTTTCAACATCTGCTGTCCGGCGAACATGTGCTGATTCTGACTGACAACACCTCGGCCAAGGCGCACGTCAATCGCCAGGGCGGTACCAGGTCTATCTCGCTGATGAGGGAAGCAAAGAGACTAGGCTTTTGGGCAGAGAGGCATCTGGCCTCCTTGAAGGCGGACCATATATCGGGGGTCTCGAACATAACAGCGGACTGGCTAAGTCGCCAGCACTTGGACCACGGAGAATGGAGCCTTCACCCGCTCCTATTCCGGAGGATAGCGGCTCATTTCGGAAGCCCTCAAATAGACCTGTTTGCTTCACCTCAGAACAACCAGCTACCACGTTTCTTCTCCCGCTTCCCTTCCCATCAAGCGGAAGCTGTGGATGCTCTGCGCTCCCCTTGGCCGCAAGGTCTACTGTACGCTTTTCCTCCGATTCCCCTCATCCCGAAGGTGATTCGGAAATTATTACTGGAACAAGCGGAGATTGTACTGGTGGCTCCGCATTGGCCGAGGAGGTCATGGTTTGCAGACCTCATTCATCTCTCAGTATCTCCTCCTTGGAAGATTCCGTGTTTCCCGGATTGTCTCACCCAAGGGTCAATTGTTCATCCAGAGCCTCAGTGGCTTCAGCTGACCACTTGGCGGTTGAGTGGGCAGCTATGCAGCGAGACCACATCCCCTCAGACGTGATCCATACCATCCAGGCCTCACGGCATGCATCGACGGAATGGATTTATTCGGCTACTTGGCGATCCTTTTCCTCGTGGTGTTCTTCCCAGGGGTTTTCGCCACTTCAAGCTTCAGTCTTGCAAGTTCTTCGGTTCCTTCAGTCGGGATTGGACAAGGGTCTGTCTCCTAATACCCTCAGGAGACAAGTTGCGGCAATCTCTTCCATTCTAACGTATAATTCCATACATTCATTGTCTCAGCAACCTATGATTCGACGTTTCCTCCGAGGTGCTACTAATCTCTGCCCTCCTGCTCTACATAGGTATCCCTCTTGGGACCTTTCTCTCATGCTGGACTCTCTTATGGAGTCACCATACGAACCTCTTGATTCGGTCAGCTTGCGTTTATTGTCTGGCAAGGTAGCCTTTTTGGTCGCAATTACGTCGGCGCGTCGAATTTCAGAACTAGCAGCATTGTCTATTAGAAATGATTTGTGTGTGTTTCATGAAGATCGGGTGGTCCTCAGATTGGATCCGACATTTGTGACTAAGATTAACTCTCCCTTTCATCGTTTGCAGGAACTAGTCTTACCAGATTTCTATCCTTCTCCTTCCAGTCCTGTGGAGATCCGTTTTCACACGTTGGATGTCCGGCGAGCACTGAGTCTCTACCTTCGGAGGACTGCTGATATTCGGCGGACGGAATCTCTGTTTGTTTCCTTTCTACCGTCTTCTTTAGGACAACGAGTGACTTCTTCCACGGTAGGGCGGTGGATCCGCTCGACAATTACGACTGCTTACGAACTTCGGTCATTGCCTCCGCCTGCGTCGATCACAGCTCACTCTACCAGAAGTGCCTCTACCACGGCGGCTTGGACCTCGAAGGCCTCCTTGGACGAGATATGCAGGGCGGCAACTTGGACGTCGCCTTCACCCTTTATTAGACATTATAAGCTAGATAAGTTCGCCTCGGCGGAGGCTGATTTTGGGAGGCATGTGTTACAAGGTGTGGTCACTCGGGAGGGGTATTCTGCCCAGACTGTTCCCGCCCGTGATTTGGGACAGTGATCTTTGGTATGTCCCACGTCTGGCTGCTGTCTCTACCCTCAATGGAGAAGGGGCGTTGGTCCTACCTGATATGCCCCTTCTCGTTGAGTGGAGACAGCAGCCAGCCCCACCCTGGTTCTCTTTCAGTCTGGTAATGCTGTTGTCGTTTTTTTATCTCATTTGTTGTTTCCTGTTTCTTTCCACACACCGAGTCTGTTTCCTTCTCCTTCGACAAAAACTGGGTGCCTTAGCAACAGGGGAAGGATTTAAGAAGATTTTACAGGCTCAGTCCAACCTCTGTCCAATGAGCACAACCCACGTCTGGCTGCTGTCTCCACTCAACGAGAAGGGGCGTATCAGGTAGGACCAACGCTCCTTTTATTGCTTCTATACCAGACTTCTGCTAAAACGGATAGGTTCAAATTGTGATTCAAAAGTTTGCGTACAATTCACAGATACTCTGATAGTTGATACACCTGCTACCTACTAGGGCCACAAAACCTGTGCAGTTATCAAATTCTGATTAGGATTCAGTTCATGGCTGATAAGTTGCATTTGTTTTGGATTGCCTACAGTTTAATAAGCAAAAAGATGATCTAGGTCTAGCTTAAAGACTTCAGTATATATTTTATATATTTCTTTGATGATGTTAGCCATCTTGAGCAGTGGTGAAACGTAAAATTTGTTACTACACGTTCTGTGATAGTAACTTGGTGGGGGTGGTGGATTGTGACTGGGTGGGCGTGGCCAACTGTTTTTTTTTTACTTTTAAAAGCATTTTTTCTACAACCTCTTTCGCTGAAGAGGTTGCAGAAAAAAATGCTTTTAAAAGCCTCTGACGATCCCAGCTGATCATCAGAGACTTTTTTAAAAAAAAAACTTTCAAAAGCATTTTTTCGGCCAAAGAGGTTGTAGAAAGAATGCTTTTAAAATTAAAAAAAACAGCCTCTGATGATCGCGTGGCTCAGCTGGGCATGGGGGGACCACAGGGATTTTTGCTACCGGTTCTCCGAACCACCCGCTGCCATCGCTACCGGATCGGGCGATCCGGTCAGAACCGAGAGCATTTCACCCCTGATCTTGAGTCCCTTGATGAGCATCATATAAATTTAATGAATAAATAAAAATATATGCCACTAAGATTCAGAAGGCTAAGCAATAAGATTTCAGTTTTAAGCAAATGAAATGAATCACACAAATAGGACAAGAAGTGCAACCAATCCTGAGGTGCAAAAATTCAGATTCTATTGGAGCTAGAGGTTTGGGATATGTGTAGTGCTGGAATCCAACTAATTTAACAACTGGTTCATCCTAAAGTCCAGGTGGGCATGGCTGGGGGTGTGTGTCATGTGACTGAATGGGCATGGCCAACTTGATGTCACTCATGGCAAGGTGGGGCGGCACACGTGGGCTGAAGGGGCGGTGGTCGAAGCCATAGATTTACCTTTGTGCAGCAACAGCAACGGTGATTCTCTGATGCCTCATCTCTTGCTGGGTCTCACTGCCTGACAGTCAGGGTTTTTAAAAAGGTTTTTGCAGCAGGAAACAGCAGGCAGCTACTTCCGGTCTTTGTTGGTGCAGATGGGCATACGATCCCACCATGAGACACTGGTTCTTTGCCGCCACAAGAAGCCTCCAGCCACTGGTTCTTTTTGTCGTGAGAAGCCTGCAGCAGCCACCTCTTTGCTGGCTAGAACCAAGCCCACAGCAGCAGCTGCAAGCTTCTCACATTGAAAAAGACCAGCAGCTGCAGGCTTCTGATGCCCAGCAAAGAGCAGTGGATGAATGCTTCTTCTATCAGCAAAGAGGTAGCAGCTGCAGGCTTCTCGGTGGGAGGAAATGGCTAGGCTTGGGTACCTTTTGGGCCCTGCTCTGGGTTGCCACCTGCTCAACCTCCACTCTGCCTCGGGTCCCACATCCAGCCTGCAACAAGAGGACATGGCGCTTCCAGGCCAGCCCAGCTGGTGGATGGGCCAGCAGGCAGCCCTCGGGGAAGGCATTTTCTCTCAGGCCTCCCACCCAGAAGGCCCCGTAGAAGCCAAAGTTGGGCCCAAAAGGTGGCTGAGCCTCGCTGTTTGTGTCCTCTTACTTACTTGTCTGAGCGCAGCAAGCCCGGAGTGGATCTTCCTTCCCAGCCATGAGCCTTACCTTCTAGCCCATGGGGTTCGCACCGTTCTCACAGCAGCAGCCCGGCATGTGTGTGGAGGCCCCAGGGAAGGCCAGAGCCAGAGACTGGTGCATCCCCTGACCCGAGGTAACAGCAAATGGGTGGCATGTGGATGGAAGGATGGTGAGAGCCAGGCCTGAAAGGCAGCCAAGCCACACTGTGTCCACCCCAAGGTGGCCCTTCAGCCAAGGGCCTTACCATCACAAGCATCCATGGTGAGCAGAGCAGGCAAGGTGCAGAGATCAGCTGGGCTGTGTGGACTGGGCGAGTGAGCATGACTCTAGCCAGAGAGTAGCTGGGCTCAGGCATGACTCTAGCCACAAGCCAAGGTGGGAGAGGTGAGATAGGGTGGGGCGGGGTGGGGTGAGGTGGGCGGGGCGAGCCAGTGGTGGGATTTGCCGGTTCGCCAAACTGCACAGTATCTTAACAACCAAAAGCAGCTGAAACCCATTTCTGGGTATGTGTGTTATTGCAGCTGTTATGAAATGGAAGAAATTAAATGCAGGTAGTGAAAATACTGAAATATTGACTGTATTTATAACTGAGAAATGATGCAAGATCTGACATCATTACATCTTATCCTGCTCAGGTTTTCATGATTAGCCAAGATCAACAAGGGGTTTTGGCCTACATGGAGTCAATTTCTCTTTAGGACCAGAGAAAGTTCTGCCACTTCTAACAACTTGATTGAATACTAGAAGTCAGAATGAGATCTGAATTTAAAAAAACAAATAAGGAAGGAACCTATATCATGAATATATGAGAAGGAGCATAGTGTAAGTTGTTCTTGAGAAATTAAAACAAAGGTCATTTGGAGGCAAAGGGATAGAGAAGGAGAACGCTGCAAAATGTTCCCAAGCAGCAGAAGAATCTTTTCATTTGCTGCTTTGTTTTATAAATAATAAGTCTTAAAGTACGTGATGCCCCTTTTCCTTCCTTTAATAAAGTTCCTGTTATGTATTGATACTTTTAAGCGGGAGTTTCAAACCTGCTTACGTTTCTGATTGGCTGACAGTCTCTCCAGGATTGTATATAAGGAGGACTGCAGCCTCTGAGTTTTTGCTGAAGTCTCACGGTATATTAAAGAGCTGTTGTCACTTGCTTGCTTGTGCCTCTCGTTATTCCCGAACCACTTCATTGGCGACGAAGGTGGGATTGAGGCTACAAGAAGCCAACCAGTGAGACCACGAGCTTCAGCTAGGCGACGAGGCGAACCACAGGAGACATACCGGACATGTCTGCCTACGTTCCGCCCAAGCCTTTTGATCCGACCCGCGAAAAATGGGTCTCGTACCTAACGAGGTTTGAATGCTCGTTAGAAGCCAGCGACATGCAGGGCCTCTCGGCTAATCGAAAGAGAGCCCTATTCCTAAGCCACTGCGGACCGGACGTGTTCGAGATGGCCGAGTCACTGTGTGAGCCAACGCCGGTTCAAACAGTCTCATGGGACACCCTGATGGCAACTCTCCGGGCTCACTACGCTCCGGTCCCCTCCAAGTTCGTGCAGCGATACCAACTGAGGCAGCGCGTCCAACGAGAAGGAGAGCCGGTCAGCGCGTACATGGCCAGCCTGAGAAAAGCCGCAACTCATTGCGACTACAGAGACTTGGATGACGCGTTGCTTGAGCAACTGATCTGTGGTGTTCGGGACATTAGGCTGCAACGGCGGCTGCTCGCCAAGCCTGATTTGACGCTCGCCGGAGCCCTTGACGAGGCCAGGGCTCACGAAGCCTCCACAAAGGCCGCTGAAACGCTACAGCGTCCGCCGACCAGCAAAGACAGCCCCAAGTCTGCCCCGGTGCACAGAGAAGACGCCGGATCCAGCTCGGAGTCCGAGTCGGATGAGGACGTCTTCCGAACAGAGCACCGGAGAAAAGACACTGGCAGCCCCCGGCGAAGCTGTCCCAGCTGTGGTGGGCACCATGATAGACTGTCCTGCAAATACAGAGAGGCTATTTGCAGGCGTTGCGAGAAGAAAGGGCACTTGGCGCGAGTCTGCAGAGCCATTCTGCCCAGAAGTCTCAAACCACGTGAGCGCCGCAACCAACCGGAATCAGCGCGCCAGAAGCAGCCAACGAGAGAAGGCGGCGCGAAAAAACGGCGCGAATTTGAACCGCGAGATGGCCGCAGCATACACATCGACCAGGCCAGCACAACGGTCGAGGACAAAGTCAGCACGGTGGTCGAAATCAACGGAAGACCGTGCTCGATGGAGATCGACACCGGATCAGCTCTCTCCATCATGTCGTGGACAACCCTAAAGACCCTCCTGCCGTCGTTCCGGAAGGATCAACTCTCCAGACAGAGACTGCGCATCCTAGACTACCAGGGGAACCGAGTCCCCCTCGAAGGCGTGGGCACGTTCCGGGTCACCTACGGAGACTACGAAAGAGACCTGCCGCTGACCATCGTCACGAAGCAGCTGCCGAGCCTCCTGGGCATGGGGTGGTTCCGAGCCCTTGGCATGGGCTTCACCGGCGTCCACCTGATGTCCAAGTCAACCCTGAAAGACAGCCTCCTGTCCGAGTTCCAGGACGTTTTCGGGGACACATTGGGCAAGTATGTGGGGACCCCTATTTCACTAAACTTAGACCCCAACGTAGCCCAAGTAAGACTAAAGGCCAGAAGAGTGCCGTTCGCATTGAAACCAAAGATCGATGCAGAACTGAACAAACTGATTAAGCAAGGGGTGTTGGTTCCCGTTGACCATGCCAAGTGGGAGACCCCCATAGTCACCCCAGTTAAGTCCGACGGCTCAATCAGAATTTGCGCCGACTACAAGTGCACGATCAACAAGGCTTTGCAGCCGAGCTCCTATCCGGTGCCGATCGTGCACCATCTACTACACTCCCTGGGCCCCGGAAAAATTTTTGCTAAATTAGACCTGGCCCAAGCCTATCAACAGTTACCGGTCGACGACGCCACGGCAGAGGCGCAAACGATCGTGACTCACAGGGGTGCATTTAAATGCACCAGGCTCCAATTTGGGGTGAGCGTTGCACCCGGCTTATTTCAAAGCACCATGGAGCGCCTGTTGCAAGGACTTCCGGGAGTAGTCCCCTATTTCGATGACGTCTTAGTCAGCGCCCAAGACGAACACCAGCTAGGGGACAGGGTACGGAACGTCCTGTCCAGATTCAGAGAAGCGGGACTAAGACTTAAAAAGAACAAATGCAGGATAGCGGTCCCCTCGGTAGAATTTCTGGGGTACAGGGTGGACGGCACAGGCATCCACCCTACCGAAAGCAAGGTGAGGGCCATCAAAAGCGCTCCAGCCCCCAAATCCAAAGCTGAGCTCCAAGCCTTCCTTGGACTGCTAAATTTCTACTCAATGTTCCTAAGAGATAAGGCCACGGTCGCTGATCCCCTTCACAAACTCTTAGGGAAGAATGTACCATGGGTCTGGGGGAAACCGCAAGCGGCCGCTTTTGAGGCAGTAAAAAAACTTCTATCTGAGGACAGTTTCCTGATCCAATACAATGCAGAGCTGCCGCTCGTCTTAGTTTGCGACGCCTCCCCCGTAGGAGTTGGTGCCGTCCTAGGCCATAGACTGCCGAACGGCCTAGAGGCACCCATTGCCTTCTACTCCCGAACTCTGTCCAGCACAGAACGAAACTATAGCCAATTGGACAGAGAGGCTCTGGCTGCGATTGCGGGGGTTAAGAAGTTCCACGAATACCTCTATGGCCGAAAATTCGAACTTGTGACTGACCATAGACCGTTGCTAGGACTGCTAGCAGGCGACAGGCCAACCCCCGCTGCCCTCTCCCCCCGTTTAACTAGATGGGCGATTTTCTTATCGGCCTACTCGTACCAGCTTGTCCATCGGCCTGGGCGGACCCTGGGTCATGCGGATGCCCTTAGCCGTTGCCCCCTTCCCGACCTGCTGGACAACCCAACACCGGAAACCTCCGCCCTGTTGTTGGACACGTTAACCTTGGGGCCCATCTCCTCCGGCGAGGTGGCGAAGGCATCAAATAGAGACCCTGTTATCCGGACTGTTATGGGTTGGGTTTTGAAAGGGTGGCCGGACAAGGTGGTCGGGGAGGAGTACCAAGGTTTTGCCAACAAACGAAATGAACTGTTTACGCAAGGGGGGTGCTTACTGTGGGGTGACAGAGTGGTAATTCCAGCAAAACTACGAAATAGAGTTTTAGAATTATTGCACGAAGGGCATCCTGGCATCGTTAGGATGAAGTGCTTAGCCCGCAGCTATGTCTGGTGGCCCAACATGGACCAGGTCATTTCCGAGTGGGTGGGGAAGTGCAGACCCTGCCAGGAGTCTCGCCCCGATCCCCCAGTAGCGCCCATCCGAGAGTGGGAGAAACCAAAAGGCCCATGGGGGAGGATCCACATTGATTTTGCCGGCCCGTTCCATGGCCAAACGTTTTTAATAGTAGTGGATGCCTTCTCAAAATGGCTCGAAATTGTATTAATGCCATCCACAACGGCCGAAGCGGTTATCAAGGCCCTAAGAAAGTTGTTCGCCACCCACGGCCTGCCAGATACCTTGGTATCGGACAATGGGCCCCAATTTACAGCGACCCTTTTCGAAGGCTACTTAGCCGGCCTGGGGATCCGCCATGCCCTATCAGCCCCATTTCACCCGGCTTCCAACGGATTGGCTGAACGATTTGTCAGGACAGCCAAGGAAGCACTGTCCAGATTAGACAATGGGGACTGGCAGGCCAGGATAGATCAATTCCTTGCGGTTCAGCATGCATCACCATGCACAGCAACTGGGAGAAGCCCAGCAGAGCTCCTCATGGGGAGAAAGCTCCGGTGCGTGTTGGACAGGCTTCACCCTAACTATTCGCACGAAAACTTTAAGGGAGAGACCTGTGGCTTAAGGCAGTTTCAGGTCGGGTCCCCGGTGTTCGCTCGCAATTATGCCAGCGGTCCTCTGTGGGTTGCCGGAACCATAGTGGGAATAACAGGCCCAAAATCATACACGGTGGACGTGGGGGTAGATAGACTCTGGAAGCGCCACATAGACCAACTGAGGAAACGGGTGGTTGGCGAGGCAAATATCAACGCAGACATGTCCGAGCCTAACTATGACCACTTCTCCAAAACAGCTAACTCAAGCCCGGGGCCGCGAGAATACTTAGCTGACAAGCCCTGGTTCCAGCGCCGCCCCAGCGAGTCGCCACTCCCAGCCGGGGATAACCACGCCCCGGACAAAATCCAGGAGGTTCCATTGGCGGAGCCGGGAGAGACAAAGAGTCCCTCCGACCAGCTCGACGCCTCACCAAACACTGAACTGCGCAGGTCAACTAGGGCGAGAACTCAGCCTAAGCACCTGCGAGACTTTGTTTGTACATATGTTAATTTTTGAGTGTTAGTGCCTTCTGGGAAGGGAGGGGTGTTATGTATTGATACTTTTAAGCGGGAGTTTCAAACCTGCTTACGTTTCTGATTGGCTGACAGTCTCTCCAGGATTGTATATAAGGAGGACTGCAGCCTCTGAGTTTTTGCTGAAGTCTCACGGTATATTAAAGAGCTGTTGTCACTTGCTTGCTTGTGCCTCTCGTTATTCCCGAACCACTTCAGTTCCTGTAACTTTACTTGCTGTATAACAGGCAGAAATGCCACTAGCAAGATTTGCTCCCCCCCCCCACCATCATTTGTTTCACTGATTCCTAGCAACGTTTCCTTGGTGAATATGTTGCTTAATGCACTTGAAAAGCAGTGTCCAATAGTCCACAAAATAGGAAGGGATAACCAAGTATGAAAAACATCAGTGGGCAGATTAACCCCACCCCTGAGTATTAATCAGATTTTATTGAAACAACAACATATAATTTCATTGCAACTCTTGCTTGCTTTTTTTTTTTTTTTTACAAAAGAGCACAAAAACAGAAGATAAAAGTAAGGGTGGGGAACCCTGGGGGTTGGAAGTCAAAGTCAGCTGGTTGCCTTTGCAAGGCAGAGGACTCATTATTATTTTAGACAGCTGCCATTCAACAAAAGAGAAATCCAGACCTATCTGACAGCTACTCTACCTCTCTGAAGTGTAGCTATTCACCTCTGGGGAATTTTTGAAAGGACTTTAGCTTGGCTGAGATGGAACCCTACTGTTACAAGAGTGTGTGAAATGCAGGAGCTGTGTGCTGTTCTTCATAGGATCACCAAAGGGAACATTTCCTTGTGCCTTTTTGACAAAGGCATTTTGGATTTTTTTTTTACACTATAGTTCTTTGGATTTTGGGTTTTTGGCAGCCTGCCATTAAAAATGTATCCATGGTTTTGCTCCCTCTGTGGCACCAGTCAGCAAAAGTGCTCAGCATTTTAATCAATAGGGAAATCGAGAGAGGTAGGAAATTTCAGGCATCTGTGGAATATTGCAAACTTTTCTGGGAGGGGCTAATGCAGGGATTGGCAACTATGGACCCTTTACAAGCTGTGGACTTCAACTCCATGCTGGCTCAGGAATTCTGGGAGTTGAAGTCCACAGGCCGTAAAGGGGCCATAGTTGCTCATCCCTGGTCTAGTGACACAATTCTTTTTTTTTTTTTTTTTGTTATTGAAAAGTTTTACAAAAAAACAAAAATTTTCCTCCCCCCCATATTCTCCCCACCCTTTCCCTCCCCTCATCCCACCCTCCCCCCTAGACTTCCCAGAGCAAAATACAAGGTGTTTCATTTAACAATCATAAACTAGATTAACCTACTTATCCTCAGACTGACTCCCCCCCCGAAACCTTAACTCCACTATAAATAACAAAATACTTCTAATACTTAACATTCATTCATAAGCTATTTGATATTTTATTGTCTGATACTTATTTTGAATATAGTCAATCCATCTTCTCCATTCCAATAGATACCTTTCTTGTGTATAGTCCTTCAAGTACGCTGAGATTTTCGCCATTTCTGCTAGGTTCGTTACTTTAAATATCCACTCTTCAATAGTAGGCAGAGTCCTTCTTCCAATATTGTGCTACCAACAGCCTAGCTGCTGATATTAGATTTAAAATCAGTTTAGTCTCTGATATTGTACAGTCCATAGTTATATCCAATAGGAACAATTGAGGAGTAAATTTCAACCTTCTTTTCAAAATATTCTGCATCACCCACCAAATTTTTATCCAAAATGCCTTGATTTTCTTACAGGTTCACCATATATGATAAAAGGTTACATCATTACATTCACATCTCCAACATTTAGCTTGCAAATTAGGAGACATACATGATAATTTTTTAGGATCTAAGTGCCATCTATAAAACATTTTATAAAAATTCTCTCTCAAATTTTGTGCTTACGTAAATTTAACATTTCTGACCCAAATCTTTTCCCACGTTTCCATCATCACTGGTTCCTGAAAGTTTTGTGCCCATTTTATCATACAATCCTTAATCAATTCTGTTTCTGAATCTATTTTCAATAATGCATTATACAACCTTTTAATATGCATCTGGTTTTAATCTCTAATCTGTTTCACCAAATTTTCCTCATTCTGCATAACACCAAATTTTTGATCTTCCCTCCATCTAGCTTGAAGCTGACCATACTGAAACCAAGTATAAATTATCCCTTCTTCTTTTAATTAATCTAAATATTTCAATTGCAACTTACCTTCTTTCCAAAAAAAAGAAGCTCTTTATAAGTAATCACCTCCGTTTTTTGCTCTATACTTATATTTTCTATTGCCTGTCTGGGATTTGCCCATATGGGTATCTTATAGTTTAGCTTGTATTGGTACTTTTTCCAAACTCTCAACAACACATTTCTGAGTATATGACCCTTAAACACTTTATCCACTTTTTTTTCATATAACAAATAAGCATGCCATCCATATAGCAAATCATAACCTTCTAGTGACACGATTCTTTGATGTCTCCCTCACATTCTTGTGGTCTGCTTTGTTTTCTCTAGATAAACGAGGACAGCTTTCTTTAGCCTGGTACTTTTCAGATACTGAGAACTATAGCTCAGAAATTCCCCATCGTTTAGGAAGTCACCAAATTGGGGAACACTCATTAAGGGTCTCACCTCATGCTATTCCCAATAGTTAAGATTAGTTCCATTTCCATACTTTTCAAAATGTGTCACCCCTTAGTTCTTAGAAATAACTTTGTAAGGATGTGTACTCTTTGCACTGGACCCAATTTTAAAAGAACGATAGTGACTCTGGATTTTGGCAGCCTGCCACTAAAAATGTGCCCATGGTTTTGCTCCCTCTGTGTCACCAGTCAGCAAAAGTGCTCAGTGTTTTAATCAACAGGGAAAATTCCTGTGCTGAAAAGTATAGAATATACAAATATGAGATAGATATTTGAAAGATTCAAGATAATATTCACTACTCGCAGAGTTGTTTATTAGATCCTATTAGAATTAATTGGCCTTGAGTAGATGGATGTAGAATTCGGTTGTTATAAAATATCTGAATAGGAAAAATGTTTTAGAAATCTTCCCTAAAAGTTTGAAAGTATTGACTTTACTGTTATACTAAAATCAATAGAAAATATTGCTGTCTAATAAGCAGGGCCAGAAACGCTGCTCAACACCAACTTACCAGATTGCTTATCAACTCCTGAGTGTCTTCTACAGCTATGGAAACAGTCATTTGGCATGTGGGAGAGAAGAAATGGCAACTCTGAGCAGAGTTCAATGGTAACATGCACCAGCCTTGCTGTATCAGATATGCTGTCCTTCACTTAAACTCATGTGTTTTAGGAACAGGATTGGCATAATTATGCTGGCAGAACTAACAGTTCCACTTAAGAGTTCCAACAAGTCCTTGTAACAGTAGCCAGATTTCTGCCAAAGGGAGCTAGCAGGAACCGTCAACCCTCTGGGGAGTCTATGGGTTCTGGCTTAAGTCCTAATAGGCCATCTGCTAGTACTAGAATTACATTGGTCCAGACTGTTTGAGGGTCTCACACAGAGGACTGTAAACATCCAAACTAAAATATGTTCTAATTCACTACGATGGATTCCAATAGGCTAGACCTGTTTATCTAACGGTGTGTATGGTTTTTTTTAACATCTCTTATTGTATATTGTTTATACTGTCTTTGTTGTAAGCCACCCAGAATCCTCAGAGAGTTGGGTGGCATAGAAATACGAATAATAAAATAAATAAATAAATAAATCTCTTACAGCAAACACCCTGAAAAATCTTGTGCTAAAGTATAGACAATCTTTACCCTTAATGGAAGTGTATTAAAACTGTACGTCCTATTTATGATATATGAATATTTCCCAGTTTCCTGAAAAACGTTTTTGTGTGTGTTTGTGAACCCATTCTCCTTCCTGGAGACTCCTTCTGAATACTTCTTTTGCATGATGAACCCAAATCTTCTTATCTGATTGCTCATTTTGCTTTGGCTGCCAAGCAATTATGTGATTAATTTATGCAGATTTTTATTTTTTTAAAATGTAGCTTCATTTTTATGATTTATTTGCTTATTCAATTTCTATAGCCTTAGTGAGTGGGATACATATATATATATTTGTTTTCTGAGGTTTTCGTGGGTATTTGTATGTAGGTCTTTGGTTATTTGGGTTTTCTCCCGCGTAAAATTGGAAGTGTCTTGGCGACATTTCGACGAAGTCTCCTTCGTCATCTTCAGGATGGTGTTTTTGGCTTCATGCTTCTAGGAGCAAAGTCTTCTTCTTTGCTCCTAGAAGCACGAAGCCAAAAACACCAGCCTGAAGATGACGAATGAGACTTCATCGAAACGTCGCCAAGACACTTCCAATTTTACTCGGGAGAAAACCCAAATAACCAAAGACACACACACACACACACACACACACACACACACACACACACACATATATATATATATATTCCTTTGCGAACCGATAGTAAAGGTAAGTAGAACCCACCCCTGGATATACTGTGTATATGCGTACAATGACAATAAAGTTGTTATTGTTATGGTTATTGTTGTTGTTGTTATTTGTGTGTGTGTGTATACCAAATTTATATTTCGCTGATAAAGAAATAAAGGGAGACTAATATAGATCTATTTCAAGCTATTTAGCTCTCATCAGTTAGCCATACCTTTATTCAAATTCAAATTTGTGTGTGTGTGTGTGTGTGTGTGTGTGTGTGTGTGTGTGTATATATATATATATATATATATATATATATATATATATATATATACATACATGCATACATACATACATACACACACACACACACACACACATACACAGACGATATTTTAAAACAGGATTGTGTATGATAATCAGTGTGTGTGTATATATTAGACTATGGCACAGATGAGCACTAAAATGCAAGATAGATATTTAAGGTACAAATAAATAAATCTTGGGTTGCAAGGTTTCCTTTGCATACTGTAGTTTGGACTGTGAATTTCCACCCTTCTTTAGTTTCTCTTTTCTAGCATCTGTTCCACCTCTCCTGAATTTTCAACACGGGAATTTTGCTTACTCATATCTTGGGAATTGTCCTTCCCCACACCCCCTCCTCTGGAAAGTTAATCCCTGACTTGAACAGATGATCCTAAATGTTCTTTGAGTAAAGGTAAAGCATCACAAAACTTGCTAAAGTAATTCTGATTGTCCTGAAAGCATAAATTGCAAAACTTTGCAAAAGTTATTTTCCCTAGTCATAACTATTAGGCAACAGCTTAAATACAGCAGCTGTCCTTCTGAAAATCTAACCTCTTCAGCAGGAGATTGAGCCCTTAGAACATCTGTTCTGTGATGAAAATTGGCCAATTACTGTTTCCTCTTGGCAACTTTACTTGCGCTAATGCATACTGATATGGAAGGAAAAGATAATATGAGAGAACTATAGATTTATCTTCAAAACTTTTGAGATACAAGATGTTGCACAGTAATTATTAAATGCACAATATTTTCTGTGCAGGCAACCCCTTTCCCCAATTTCTTTGCACATGTTGGATTCTAAGAGTTTGGACAGAAATTCAGTTCATGGAATATGGGCTTTGGAATTATGATCTCACTGACAAATGGTTGGTCTACTGGTTGTAGAGCATCTGCTAGAGAATTTTGGTTAGTACATCAAGCTTTCCTTCTGAGAGAAGTTCTGTGCTATAAGTGGCTTCATGACATGCTTTAATTCAACAGGTAGCATTGATCTTTGCCTTCTTCCTCTGTTTCTTGGTATGTATAGAAAACATCAAATTTGTCCCAGAAATACAGATATCAGAGGAAGAAATAAGAGCATTATGGACCAGACAAGAAGGAGGTAACTGGGCATAATATGAAGATGTTTCAGTTCCTAGGTTCTCCTATTGGATTCTCATCTGGCAATTAGATATAGTTCACCAGAGCCCACAAGTTTGGAGTTATTCAATCTGGTATTGCAATAGCCAGGGGTGTGTTTGCATAACTAAAATTAATACATCAACTGAACCTGTTACCAGAGTTATTTGATTGGTTCTGATTATTCTTGCCTTACTTACATCTAGTTTGGGCTATTCCTGAAGTGAGCTGGTGGCTGAGCTTGTAGACCTACAGAAAGGTGTAATTACAAGACTCTCAATGGCTACTTTTCTGGGCCAGCTTCATCCAAGTTAGATCTGCCTCCTAAAACTTTAGAGATCTAGATTTCAACTTATTTCGGATGGCAAATCTTTCAGTCAGAATAAAAATACTGCTCCCAGGATTGCTCTAAATTTGATATATTAATGTCCTTAAATATTTTCTTTCATTTTAGTTCCTGGATTCCAAACTCAGACATAAAACATAGCCAATCTATAAATTAAATAGAAAGATAATAATACTTAAAAGAAAAGAAATAAAACTAATGAATAGTTAATAGCTTTCCTGTATGGTTCCTCACAAAGTCATTTCATCACTCTTTACTTGGACCCATCTTAATCAACTTTTGAGTTACAGACAGGCAAAGAGGAAAAACTGAAAAAGTTTCTCTCTTTTGAAATATGTTTTTTTTTTTTTCTTTAACCATATTAGTTTTTTAAAAAAATCTTTTTCTTTCTGTTCAGGACATCCTTCAAATATGATGTGATTATCAGTCTGTTTTTTTCTCTGTAACTCTGGGTCATGCTTGGGTTAAAGTTTCAATATGTAGTTGTTTAATTTAATTACCATCATCCTCATACACAGAGAAATTTATGTGAAAGGAAGGTGTCAGTCTGAGCCAATAATTGAACATTCTTTTTGTGAGAACTTCTCCAGTATATTCTTTAAGATCAATTTCAGCAGAAAGGTGCCAGATGTCAAATACTACTGAAGACTCCTCCAGATCATGACATTATCATTTGCTTCTAGATACAGTGGAGGATATTAGTTATGACCTATAAATTTTTACAGAGCTTCAGAATAGGTTGTTTGAAGGACTACATAAGCCGTCCAGGATGAAAATTTTTGTAAGAGTCAAGTCATATCTGTTCTGCTCTTATAGAAGACAGATTTTTCTCAAGAAATACAATTTATTTTTAACACATTAGAGCTTTTAATTATTAAGATACTTGTAATTTGTCTTTAATAAAACCTGCATTTACATTGTCTTCCTTCCTTTCGTCCTTGCTTCCTCTCAGCTTTAATCCCACATCAGTCTGCATTTTATATGAGCTGTAGTTCACAAAAGCTTTTATCTTTTAATAAAATATGTTTGTCTAAAAAGGTGCTACTAGATTCCTGATTTTTGCTTACAATATACCATTGATCATCTCTTCTGATTGACTGTACCAAATCTGAGTGTAAGAGAATCTGAGAGCATAACAAGAGAGAATATATTAGAATGAAGAATTTTCATGTTTCAGAAGGTTCTGCCTAGGAAGAGTGGACC